>JAJKFJ010021871.1:0-212420 GCA_027382625.1 Tetmemena sp. SeJ-2015 | reverse complement strand
TAAGATGATAAAATTTTTATTATTTCTACAATATTATTGGCATTTAAGATATTAAAACTCTGATTATTTAAACATTCCCTTGGAGGGATTAAGGGCGGATAATCCGCCCGGGCGGAAAATCCGCCCTTTTATTTTTGTTTATGATTAATTGAATTAAATATATTTGAACTTCAATGTAGACTGTAAATATTAAGCTAATGCCGAATTAAATATATAGCTAAGTCTTTTTAAAGATTAGATATTCTTAATTAACCAGTTCTGAAATTTTATAAGGTGATGAAGTAGTTAATGCTTGCTTGGAATAAGAATTTAAATATAAAATAGTATTTTATATATAGAGACTTTAATTTCTAGGAAAGTATTCTTAGATACATAATAACTTAAATAGTGCTAAGCAAATTAACTTGCATCTTATGGAAAATTTATAGAGCTTCAAATGGAGGAACAAATGTAAATTTTAAGGAAACGAATTAGAAATAACAAAATATAAAGATACTTACTTTTGTCTTATGCAACAGATGTAATGTCTTTTTGGATCATCTCGCTCTCACGTATATGTATAAATAATTTAATTAATAATTATAATAATTCATTTGAGCAACAACAAGATCAAAGAAGAATTGATTAAACTTTTAATGACCTCCCTTATTCTCTCTATTTTTACTAAATGATGAAGTATGGGAAGTCCGTTTCAGGAGAGCACTTTTCAAAATCTCTTCCTAAACTCGAATACCTCCCTCTGAACATGACTATACTTGAACTTAAGAAAATGATTTATCAACAGGTGCAGCACATTTATAAAGTATAATTTAGCTCTTAGATTAAGTTTGACATTTATAAAGATCCTCTAGAGGACGATAATGAAATTAACAAACAGATATTGATTCACGTGGTTGACAATTTGCCATACATTTAGGCTAGCAAGTATCAGAGATCAAAGGCCCCTTGTGAATTCTGTCTAGATAGACACGGCTAGAGCGATACATGCGATGCAAGAATCCACAAGATTATCTTTAAAATGTGCATTTTTAAGGTCACTAAGGAATAGAGAATAGTTAAAACCTTAATTAATCGTGTATTTAGTTAAAATATTCCTGATTTTTAAATTAATATTTTAGAAAATTTGTAAGAATTTACTTTTTTTTAAGATGAGTCCTAATTCAGAGGAAGGTTCTAAATCAATAACCATCAAAGATTTCTACGATAAGATAGAATACTAGAGAGATCTGATTCTGGGAGTAGTTTTCAGAGATGGTTCAGGCGCAATTATTTTATAATAGCTCATCCATATGACGAGAGTGTATAAAATTTTAATTGAATACTGGAGAAGCTAGACCCAAGTTTCGATCAATCGCATATGACCGACTAAAAGAAGAAATCCAAGGAAGACATCAAGTTAGATACATGTTTTAAGGCATACTCGAGAGAGGAGCTCCTCACTGGATAAGATCAATGGTACTGTAGCAAGTGCAAGGAACAGAGAGATATCCTCAAAAAGCTACAGATTTACAAGCTACCTAAGATTACTTATAAATTTATATCATGCTTATTATATTTTTCAGAATATATAGAGATTATGATCATCCAACTGAAGAGATTCCAGTCAAAGAGAGGAGCTTCAACAAGTGGTAGAGGCGGTTATATGGCCATGGCTATGGCTCAAATTCTTCACTAAGAAAAGGTTGGAGACCTAGTTGACTTCCCTGTTGAGGGATTAGATATGAGACAGTACATAATAGGAGGAGAAAATCTTCCAGAGCCAGTTTATTACGATTTATATGCAGTCAGCAATCATTATGGCAGCTTAAACGGAGGTCACTCATCTTAATAAATATAATTGCCATTATTATTTTCACTATACAGCTTATGCCAAGAATGCTTTGCTCAACAAATAAAAATTGTTAGAAATAGAAATGGTTCGAGTTCAATGATAGTCACGTAAGTGGAGCGTCAGGTGACGATGTAGTAACCGCGGGAGCCTATTTACTCTTTTACAGACAGAGATAATGAAATTCTTAGCTATAAGAATCAAAGTCGCGTTTAATGTATTTGCATTAGCCATCAAATTTCATATTCTTCCCTTCTCATTGTGTCATTTAAGTGAAGTTAACTTCCTCTTCTGGCTGAAGAACGCCATCTAAGCAGTCATAGAAGGTATAATTTTGCCATCTTTTAAACCACTCCATTGAAATAACATACCAGACAGATCCTTTACTAACTAGACGATCCATATTATCCATCATAAACTTCTTGTCTCAGAAAAATTAAATCTCAATTATCCGTAATAAGTTTATCTTTGACAATCTGTGCCTCTGTGATTCTCTTTTCATCGATAACTATCGCACTTTTATCTTTCTTTTGAGTTGAAACTTTCTATTCTTCTTCCTCGTTATCATTTCCATTAGAGAGATGTGTTTAATTATAAATGCTTTTTCAAATAAATTATTGTTGAATCAAGGTTTTGAGTGATATCATTAACTGATGTAGAAGCTGCTGTAGTATTAGTCATATTCTGATTCTCGGGATTGGGTAGGAAGCTTTGTACTTGCTGTAAGTGCTCTTAAATCTCTGTCTTAAGATTTTCATCTTCACAGAAATCTAGAGCGTCTTAAAAATTTTAGGCTGCAAGTTTCTGTGCGCTCTTATTATCCTTTAGCTAAGTTACTCCTAAACTAAAGAGTAAGAAAATACATTATAAGAGTGCATCTGCGTATTAGTTTCTTATGAGCTTGTCATTGAGAGTCCCTTTCTCTTGCATTTTATCTTCAAGTAGCTACTTTGCTTTATTTAGTTGATACAGAGATTTAACTAACTCATTCGACTCTGCAAGTTTCTTTCCGTATTCGAGATTTTTATATTATAAAACTAAAGTTTAATATAAACTTCTTTAAAGTTCTTGAGATTTGCAAGGCCTGATTTATCAGAGAAAGTAGCGCTTTCGTATTTTTGGAGGGCTTCCTTTTTCTGGCCCATACCCCAGAGCTTATGAGCTTCTTCCAAGTCCGGGTCTAATCGCTATTTCTTTTCTACCATTTATCAATCCCTACTATTAAAGTATATAACTTAGTGAATTTCGAAAATATACCAATATCAAATTTATATAAACTAAAGGGCACATTTATTAACATGTAAATTCAATCTTAAAATGAGAAAAAGATTAGAAGTAGTAAAGATAATTAAATATGAATTAATAGCAGCAGTAGCATTTCGCAAGAAATCCCGAAAGAGATAATGCCGCTATAAAAATCAGTTTTAATAAAAGGCACAGGTAGTAAGATGAATATTACAATTAAGAAATGAAAGATCAATTGAGTAGCAAAGAACTAATGGAACCTAATTCCTCTAATGGAGTGCAATAGTTTTACAATCAATAAGATCCATTAAATCAAGTTTTTAAGTTTAAATAAGAAAGGAACTAACGGCAATAAAATGTGGACGAAATTCATAATCTAGAAGGCGGGCTTCGGGAACACTATGAAGATTTAACTAACGAGATGTATGATGAGAAGAGATTCAAGTATTCAGCTCCTGCAGAATTTGTGATTAAATCTAGCGAGGCCTACAAAAATAATCTGAAGTTTGTGATATGCATGATCTGTCAAAATATTTATTATGAAGTTAAAATTAGTTTTATTCCACATAAAGAAAGTTCGAGCTTTTGTACCTCTTGCAGGAGATTGATTTGCAAAGAATGCTTGATAAATTAATTATGTGCTTTGGTTTTTTAAATATTGCATGGAAAATATATTTGAGAAGCACGAGGATAGTGAGACTTACAAAATGCCTTGTCTGTGCCCATATTCTCATAAGGTTTCGACTTTAGATCATTGGGATGTCTTTAAGAGCGATTTCGCCAGTTTGAAGTTCAAGTGCTTTGTGGCTCCATTAGACTGTCAGAAAGTGTTAAAGTACGACCAGATTATGTTTCCCGATCGCCATTTGAGAGAGTGCGATTACGTAATTGTTTTAAAAAGATATTTTTATTTTATTTTGTAATGTTCAGATGCAAGTACTGCAAAATAGTGGTGTCAAAGATCAACACAGTGAAGCATAGGTATGAGTGCAAGGAAGCCCCCAAGAAAATATATTAATAGATTACCTTATCCAAATAAAATGCAGTATTTGTGGAGTGAAGGTTAATGTTCAGACTCAAGGGCCCAAAAAATAGCCTCAATTTTCCAATTTTACTAAATGGGAAGGGGCCAAAAAAGAACAGAAATAAAAAGAAAATGTGATGAAACCCAAAAAAATTTTGGACAAAGGAGAAGAAGAGCAAATTAAAGCCAAAAAAAAAAATGGAATATAACAGTAAAAGAACACAAAGTCGACAGTAGAAATACTAAGACAGAAGAAGCAAAATCAAAAACTTAGTCAAATTAAGGCGGGATTAGCAAATACCAGAGTTACCTAAATGCATTAGGAGGAAATAAAGAACAGGAGTTAGCTGAGAAATAGGCTTTGAATGAGAAGGGGGCTTTTGCAAAAAGAAAAGATTTCTGGAAAAAGAAATTTAAGAGATTCAAACGGAATAAATGATAACAAGATTTAAGGAAATGAAGAATTTAGTTTAAAATACAATTTATATTAAAAATGGTGTGAATAATCTAAGAAGACCTAAAAGAAGAAAATATTTTTAGAAGATGAAAAAATACTAAATGACGATAAATAAATTCAAGAGGATTAGTTGTCGGTTTACAGTTATGAGGAATTTGAGAAAGAGACAATTAAAAGATAAAAACATGACTGAACTAATGATAATTAAAAACTTTTTCTAAATTCTCCATATATTTTATCAAGTTGACTAATTTAAGTTGGGCAAAGGAAATTCTGATAAAAAAAAATAATTAAATTGAATCGAATTCATCAAAATAAAATAAAATATTGATTTGATAATATGCTTTTAAGAATTTAAGAAATAGTTAAGGATGAAACTACCACTTGTATACGCATAGATGCATCATTAAAATAAATTCATAAGCATTATTTATTACAAAAAAGTATTAAACAATCAATCAGAAATCTATTCCTTTTTCTATTTTTGGCATTAATATAGATAAAGCCAAAATAAAAAATAATTTAAGATTTAATGCGAGTTAGTTAATTCAGAGATATTTAAAAATGAGCAGGCCTGTATAATAAGGCATGATAAGCTAATAAATTAGGATTATATGATCAGAATCCTTTTAATGAGCTAATGTCGGTGACAGGACTCTACCCTTCCTAGTTATTGTACTTTTTAGATTTAAGATGATTTTAAAATTTAATAAAATATGAGAGCTTGATCTGTCTGAATTGCTTCTGCTTTCTTAAATTTCATACTTTGAGTTAGTTTATTGAGCTTCTGAAAATTTTTAAGCTGAGTTATCTAACTAGATGATATTTATTTTACACTTCTTCTTTTCCTTTATTTGTGTCTATCTTTTGAAGTCTTTAATGTATTTCTCTCCCGCTTCAGAGACTAGCAGATTAGAAAAAGACCTCTCTCTTTCTTAGTCTGCCCTATTCTCTAAAAAGCTATAATACAAAATATGCCTCAAAATATAATGAATGCTATTGTGCTTTGTTTTAATAAGCTGGGGTGATTAGAAAATTTAGGAGATTTCATTTATTTTCTCTTATAAACATATAATATGAATCATTAAAATATAATAATTACATTGTATTTTCTGGGCTGAATTTGATGGTCCATTTTATTCGATTGATAAATCTTAGTTTATCATATTTTAGAAATTAAGATCCACGCTTTCCCTCCCACTTTCCTTAGAGTGGAAGAAGCTCCCCTCTAAATTTAATATTTAAAAAGCAAGCAATTTAAATCGATTCGCTCTTCAGCTTCTGCAGCAATCTGTGATTCTCTATTGGCAACTTAACAGCTGTTCTTTACATTTTAAAAATAAATAGTGCTTAATTTTTTATTCTTGATTGCTGAACTCTGTTTGTACTTTGTGTCTATTAATTGCTCTAGCTTGGTTGAAGAGTTTGCGAGTGTTTATTATTAATTTAGGGCAGATTCACTAAGAAATTTAGACTCACGCCTCCAATTCTATACCCAAAATTATATAGTTATAAGTTTATGATGATTAACCTATCACACCTTTTTAATTGTAAAGAAAAAATTTTCTAACAGCAATAAATACCTAAAGGTTTAGCACATAATGCACGTTTATATATTTTGAGATTAGTGAATATTGAGCCATATTGAAATTTTTGCAACTCAAGCTAATTAAAAAAATTATTTTTTATAGATCCAAAATAAAATTTGTCAATATTAAACTTGCTTCTCAAATACGCTTGAATAAAAAATATATTAGAAGACGCTACTTCTGGTGTTTATATTTTCATAGCTATTGATAGAAAGAAATAGTTTTTATCTAAATATTTTCTCTTATTAAATCTCACATAATACATGATATTAAATAATAAGTTTTAAATTGATTAAAGAATAATGATGGATCCTTTTCTTTGGTCAAGAGCCAAGAAGCATTACTGATTTATGTGAGTCTATATGTCTGGATGCTAAATTTCTTCTTTTTCTATTTACTCAACTTAAGAACCTAAACTTTTAATTTATGATATTGAAAAATGATTTCTTTATTTTTGAATTATCTTGATCGGAGTATGAGTCAGCTTGTAATTCATTATAATTTTTAGCAATGAAAAAAGAGGGGGTTTTTTCTCAGCTTCCACTAATTAATTTTAAGAATCAGAGCTATTAAACATAATGAAATTGTGCACATTTGTTTTTATGTGTACTTATTACTTTCTGATTGTATATCTTGTCTTGCCTATGGTATTTTCTATGTGCAAACTTGGAATAAATTATATAAATTACAATTATTTAAACTGTGGTCTGAATATGTTAAGAGGAACAGACATTCTAGCTGGATGGATTGATGAAATGTGGATTGCATGTGTCAAGAGGATTAGAAATTCTATATCCTTTTTCTTTATAAGGCTTCATTATTTTTGATAGGTTGAGTTTTGGAACTTTTTTAAAAATAGGCTCTTATATTTTGTCACTCAAAGATAAAAACATAAGCCAACAAATATTTACTACTATATTTAGTTGCTTTAATAAAAGATTTTTAGTGTTAAAGCTTGATTGGCAATTTTGACAAAAATGCCAATATTAACATTAGGATTTATAATTTTTGGAGGGGAGGGAGTGCTATGTGAGCTGACTTTCTCTTTTGCTTATTGTTGGCGATTGCAATATCTATGTTCAATGCTTACTTAAAACTACAAAAAATATTGTCATCATAAATTTTAAAGATAAAACTATTTATCCTTTTATATGTATAAATAATTGATGCTTAGATGATGAATTCTTGTTTTGAGGAGTCAAGTTATTTGAGAGGTCTAAGTGATTCAAGAGCTTATCGTTTATTAAAGCGGCGACTTTCGATGTCTTTAGAAAATTAAGCCTCCTCGTCTTCATCACTTAAAGTTTCCACTTGCTTAAGAACAAATAAATTGTAAGTCTGTTATCCAAAAAATAATGAACATTCAGTAAATTACTATTACTTTATTTAGTGATCCGACGTGCGACCGTCTTATTCGTGAGTGGGAACCTGATACCTAGCCTCTCTTATTAGTTTATTGTCGACTCTTAGATCAACTTCCACTCGCTTTCCCTGCTTTTCAGAATAGAGAGTGATGTCTTTCATTGTGAGTTTCATGAATTTGAAAGTGGCTTCGATTAATTGCCTTCCGCTCTGATCGCAAAATATTTTTATAAAGCAGTCTTTGTCGCATAGATAGTGCGATTAGAAATTTATTATGAACACTTAGTATAATTATTAGATTAGAGGTCGTTGAGTTGCTCCCTCGTGGGGGGTTTCGAAACTATTTCCAGTTTCCTCATAAACCCAGAAAACAGAGATCGATGTGGCACCGAGATCACATATGCAAAGCCTTTCATACTATATTAAATGTTTTATTTTAAATTATTTTTTCAAAACTCTGTCTCTCTGGCGAATGTTGGCAAAGCACTTCATGAGGTAGAGCAAGCTAAGTACTGCTGTTATGATAGAAATCAGGATACCGGCAATGGTGAGTTAGCTAATCATTAATTTGAGCAATATAAAAATAACTTATAATTTCTACATTCTTCAATTAATCATCACCGCATCAACTTTGTTACCTACTTTAACTTTCGAGTCCCTTCAAAACATTTATAATACAAAATTCTGTCAGAAAAGGAATCATTTTTATATTGATTAAAATTGAATTATTCCAAAAAATTTTTTATAGAAATCGATTGTCGTGAAAATTAGGGTGGTTGTAAAATATTATGAAATTCAAATATAGATAAAACATTGAAAAGGAAGAATTAGGAAGTCGGAGGAAGTGAAAGTGAACTCCATCTTTGGAAATTATAACAATTTGACAATTAGAGATCTTAATTATTCTAAGTCGAGGTAGCTGCCACCTTTAATTAAAAAGTGGTCGATTAAAATTTAAGAGATTGGAGCGGCTAGCGATTAATTAAAAATTTAATCAAGGATGATATCGGTGGCTGGGGTTCAAATTAAATTTCGCTAACCGGGTGCAGGGTACCTATACTACTACTACTACTACTACTACTACTATAGCCACCCCACAGCGGCTCAGCGAAATATTTGGAAGCTTGTATTTAGTTTATACCACTTACGCAATTCATTTCAATCGCTTCCTATTAGACAAGAAAATAGAGATATTTTTTTAATGATAAATTTCGAGGGAACTCTAAAAATATTCTATTTTAAGATAGTTATGAAATTCAAATTTATAGATTTTAACTCACATTTCTACGTGTAAGTTATTTTTATTTGTAATTCCATAAAACGGAAAGAAGAAAATACAATGAGTATTGAAATTTTATTATTATAATTAAATAAAGAGTAATGCTTAATTATGAATAAATAAAACACTAGTGTCAAAATTAGTGAATTCAAATTATATTATTCTTAGTCACTCCAAAATTTTACATTCAAAAGAGAAAAATGAAATTAAGAGTATCTGTAAAATAGTTTGCTAATTATATTAAATAAATATTTGGAATCTTATGAATCCAAAAGCTATAAGGATAAGTCTCTAATTACATTGCATTTTATATTGATTTATTTGATAAGCCATAAGTAGCTGCTAGTTTTAATTAATTGTTGTGAGGGAAAATTGCTTTGCCAACATTAGGTTGTGGATTATTCTAATTTATCTCATTGATGGTTTTCTTGATTAGAAAGACCTTCCAAATTTTATGACTGCTAATTGGAATCCATATGGATCTTGCACTTGATCCTCCTATTTATGAGGGGAAGACTAAATGTCTTCTGCTTTCTTTATTTTTTAAGATGCAAATTAGGATTTGAAACGATGTTATTCTCTATACGATGCGAAAATAAAAAAAAACTCGTTATTAAATATAAGAATAATTTATTGAAATAAAAATTCATTTTCCTCACTAATTTACTCCTCATAAGTAATTTAGATTATAATAAATGAAGTTTCCGATAGTTACATATTATAAAATTTGGTTTGAAATATAATTTAAAGAAAGGCAATTGACATTTGAGAATTGAGATATCGGAGTTGCTGACAAATTATCTTGAGCATTTTATGAGCGACTTTAGGATATTTCCTTTAGAAATTATAACTGGAACTCCTTTTTCTTACTTAAGCTTTCATTTTTAATTAAATGCAAAAATCAAATAAAACCTTATATAATCTTTTATACGAAAATAAGATTAAGGTTAATTTTGGGATTATTTATAAAAATCAAAGACTATACATTTAAAAAAATAATTCCAAATAATTTATAATTCAAATTTTAAGCTGTTAACTAACTCTTCATTTTCATCCGATTGATAGAAGCTTCTCTCAAGATTTATACGAATGTTAATTTCACCAAGTGAATAATTAAAATATGTGTTGATTCTTAGAGAAATTAAAAATAGCTAATTGCATAAAATTATATGAATTATCTTGCTTGGATAATATGCTCCTTTTATTAAGAGTTTACTTCTGCTCTGAACTCTTCAATTTATTTTAAAAGAAAACATTTCTTTGCAAAGAATAAATAACTTATGCTTATTTTGTTGATTTTTCTATATATTATTGAAAAAATGGCATTGATTTCGTGAATTTCTTATCAAATACAGTTTGCTACTCAGTCTGTTGCTAAAGAGAGGTTTAGATTCCAATTATAATTGCTTTAATTACTTATCCAGTTTAGTAGCTGATGGCAGTTTGAATTATAGTTAAAGAATTGACTGGATTGTAATCAAATTGAACACATTGTCATCTACTACTAATATCTGAGATCTAGAAAAGTTTTTGGAAAAGTTTGAAATTAATAGAATAAAGACAATAAGTTTGACATTAAAAATTAGGTATTTACATCTAAGTTGAAGTAAAACTCCGGTCTGATGTAGTAAAACTCCATCTTTAAAATTTTTGAAACTAGCCAATCAGAGACTTAATAATTATAAATTATTAAGCAAAGCAGAGTCTCTGATTGGCTAGTTTCAAAAATTTTAAAGATGGAGTTTTACTACATCAGACCGGAGTTTTACTTCAACTTAGATGTAAATACCTAATTTTTAATGTCAAACTTATTGTCTTTATTCTATTAATTTCAAACTTTTCCAAAAACTTTTCTAGATCTCAGATATTAGTAGTAGATGACAATGTGTTCAATTTGATTACAATCCAGTCAATTCTTAAACTATAATTCAAAACTGCCATCAGCTACTAAACTGGATAATAGTAATTAAAGCAATTATAATTGGAATCTAAACCTCTCTTTAGCAACAGACTGAGTAGCAAACTGTATTTGATAAGAAATTCACGAAATCAATGCCATTTTTTCAATATTATTTGCGTATAAAATATATTAAAAATTAAATATATCTTCTCTGGGTGAAAGTCTGAAGTTTGAGGAATTGGCTTATTTGAGACACTAAGTTTCTGATCTTTTAATAACATAATTTTATTTTTTATTTATAATAAGGACAAAAATATAAATTAGTGATCTAAACCTTTATCATCTTGTTTAATGGTAGATCTATTATTTACTTTAGTTGTTGTGGGTTTTTCTTTCTTTTATGTTCTCCTTAAGGATCTAAATCTTTAGGCATTTTGTATCACTGACTCATTTTAGTTTTAAGTTTCTTTGAAAATGGGAAATTTCTGGTCATTCAATTTATATTAAATATAGTTTGAGATTTCTCATTATTCATTCGTCTAATTTGTAAAAGGATTTAAACTAAGAATAAAAAATCACAAAATCTATATTATTTCTCTATAATTATTATAATTAGATTGATATATATCTCTGCATGTTTTTTTCTCATTATAAATAATTAAATGAGGTTTGTAATTGGTATTTGAGGGAGAGAGTGATAAATTAGATCTCTCATCATTCTGCTACTACTCCTATATTTTAATCAATGACCTTATTTTCCTATGAGTGCTTTTGCCTTAAGCTCTTGCTACTCTTAGTTATTAGTGGGGGATTTGAGTTTGGCTGGAAGGAAACTCATTAGTTTTGCAGTCAATTTTGCTGCTTGAAATTTACTCAATTTAGAAATTATGATGGCTATTCTTAGCGAGGTTTTAATGTTAAATATTTATGCACCCTGTAAAAATTAATAAGTAAAAATTAAAAAGTTTTTGTCAATCATCAAATGAAGTATAGAAAAATGAAATATGTTTTAATTCTTATTCAATAAAAGAGATAACTCTATTTAAGTAAAATATGGAAACTTATATAAATTCTTTATAATATTTTAATGTCTTTTTGCATTCACACATTATTCTACTTCCCTACTGATGTCATTTTCACCCTTCTGAATGTTTGAAAAATCACCCCTCTCTTCGTCTATTTATTTACAAAAATTAAAATATAATTAGATTTTTGAAAAATATCTGTAATTTAGTCCCAATAAATAATAAGTCAATATTATTTACTTATTCATTAGAGATACCAACAAATTTTTAAATTTAGAAAATTGTCCATAATTTAGGTGTCCCTTTATTTATTTTTCTATTACAGGGATGACGGAGCCAGAGACTTCAATAAAGCAGCCTGAGGAGAAGGATTCAGGATCTGGACGATATCTCAGTTCTCTGATGGGAGGTCTGTTGTGATTGAGATCCACTTCCACGATAACACCGTTTATATTTTTAAAGAGACGCAATCCCTTAATGACATCCTACATGCTCTTGAATGTTGCCTCAATCAATCTCTTATTCGATTTGCTTAAGACTTCACTCTACTCCAGGTAGTAATTTTACAGTTATGAAAAAATTAACAAAGCAATGATTAATTAAATAAGTTCCTTCATTTATTGAGGAGTGGGTTAGACTTGCACTATGAGTAAATAGGAGTACTCCCCAAGACTTTTAGACTCCCTGGTCTTTACTGTCATAAATGCCTCTCCCTTGAAAACTCTCAATTTATTGTAATAAGTAACATGTAAAATTCTTATTTTAAACTTTCTATCTTTCGCTGCACCGTAAATAGAGTTTGAGAGCGACGATTAGCGAGATGATTGTGATTAGAACACTTGCCAAAATGCTCGTAAGTTATATGTGGTTCATCACCAAACTTTTGTTACTTAAATTTAGAGTCAAACACCGATTATTAAATTACTATTGGGAGTTATTACCCTAGTCCTATTCATCGCCTCAATTCTAGCTAAAAATCTCAGAAACATTGAAACTCTTCGTTTAATTTATAGCCTCTATTCTAAATGCAAGCAAATATTTGTAATTTTGTCTTACGTTTAGCAAATCACTTGATTGGGGGGGAAGATATATGGACATTTTTTAGCTAGTAAGATAAATAAATAGATTAGAAATTAGTGGTTGGATAATAAGTGACAACTAAAATTAATTTTCGGATATAATTCATTCCTAAAGTCTGCCTCTACTAAGTTATAAATTCAAATCATGAATAAAAAGGGCCCACAAAAATATTAGAAACCAGCCAGCAACCAGAAAGAGTTTGCAAGTCTTTATAAGTAATATTTTAATTTTATTAAGTCTTTACTAAGATGAAGATGATTCTGATGACATCTCCTCCTTGCTTGGAAAAAGGATTAGCAATTATGTTTGAGTTTTATTTATAGGCCTTCAGAGATGGAAAGCTCAAGCAAAACATTCTTTAACCAAAGACAGGGTTAGTTTTAGGATTAAAGTTCTTCAGACAATTAGTGGAGAAGAATATTTTTTAAATATTTTAAGAGCACCCTAGACGACAAATATGAAGCATAACTCGGTATTTTAAAAGCCAGATGAATTAAATTGATTTTATAATTAAGAATGAAATATTGGCTTGATAGCTTATAGTTTTATAATGATGAATACAGTGTTGCTGGGGGCTTGAGAGAGCAGAGAGTCTATGAAAGACTTTTAGAAAGTCACAGTATTTTGTCCTAAACAAGAAAGAAAGCTCAAAATTAGTTTTACTCTCCCTACGAAGCGGAATATGGGGAAAAGATTCCATTCGGCAAAAATAGCTAGCACTACTATTAGGAGCATTCGAGCCACCCCTCTTCCCCTATGCATTTCGTTTTTTCAAGCTCAAACTCAAAGTAAAACAACTAGGAATAATTTTCTGAGAGGTCAAAGTAAGCAACCAACAGCAGCTAGCAATCGAAAAGTAGAGATAGATATCAAAAGAGACAATAAAATGCAAAAAGAGATAAAAAATGAAAGAGTTTGAAATTCCAATGATATAAAAATTCATTTGAAGGTAGATTCAAATTAATAAGCAGAAATATCTCTTATAGAACTTAATTCTAGCCCTAATTCGCAACCGAATTAATGAGAAAGGTACGCTATTCTATTGCCTTTTATGCTAAAGCATCATTATTGCTAAAATAAGTAATATAATTTCCTTTTAAAAATAATATAACGTCGCAATATGTGAAACTAGTTGAAAAAGGTAAAAGATTGATCCATTATATGTTCATCATATCATTTTACAAAGCTAAAAAAGAAGTTGACATCATGAATCAGAGTTTCATGGGCTTTTATTTACTCACCTTCTTCATTAAAATCAATCAAATAAAAATCCATTTAGCAAAAAGATAAAATCTTTATCGGATGACTACAAAGAAAAGATTTTATGACCTTATGAAATCTTCTTAAAAATGTTAATTTTTGCATGATATCTTTAATTTGAGCTTTATCATTTCTTAAATTAAAAAAGAGATAATATCGATAACTCTCTCGAGGAAGAGGAACTTTAAAATGAGGTGACACCTTAACCTATTACAGACCCGAGTTTAAATATACCTGACCTCTCAATTGAAGAAATGTTTGATGAAATCTTTCCTAGATTTAATAATCAGCTTTATTCATCGATTCCGCTCAAGCATTTTTATAGAAGGTACAAACCTTTAGGGTGGAAAGTAAATTTTTTTTTTAGATGAAATAATTAAAGAATTAGTTGTATTTGAGAAAAAAAAAGATGTATAAAATGGATCTTTACTCAATTGAGTTAAATAAAATAAGATGGTTAGAGTTAGATACTTTGAATTCCATTAAACCTTAAATAAATTTTATTTTGTATTTTAATAAAAGTTTTAAATTAGATTTAAATGTTTTATTTTAATGATGGAGTTACAATAAATAAATTTAGGGTGAAAATCCATATAACCTGAAATTTCCATATAAAGAAGTACTTTTTTATATCTTGAATTCCTTATTAGATTAAGAAATCTAGCATTATAGCTTATTAAAAAGAATTAAATTAAGTTAAATCTAATTTGCTTATTGAATTATCCCACTCCAAACCCCAGACCACAACAAGATTAAGGCAGGAAGATATTATCTTTGAACTTTAATGTGTTTTTAAATCCGAAGAGCGACTTGCTATGCTTGTAAGAATTTAGCAAACTATCATACAGCATGGGCTTGCAATAAATGCTCTATGATATTCTGCGATGTCTGCTATAAGAACTTTCAGAAATCTGATCTTGCCATGGAGAATTCTTGCATCTATGAAAAGTGCAAGACTAAGAACAACAGGATAGAAGATCTGAATAATTGCTTAATTTTATTATGAATTTAAAAGATTTGAGTAAACAGAAACCGCAGTTTGAGGATGGAATGCGTAAGCTGCAGTTTAAATATTACTAATTATTTATTTTGTTCTCATGTATTTTTTGTATCAGTTCAAATGCAACCTCTATTGTTATTATTATTGTGGAGCTATCTTAAGTTTTGAAGACATGGTAGACTAGAGCAAGCACGTGGATTGTCCTCGTGCAAAGTACAGATGCAAGGCTTGTAAAGCAGAGATCTATGCTAATTAAAGACTCAGCCATCTATTGTTTTTTATCGTCTTGCTTGTGACAAAAAATCTTTTTAAATCTTTTTTATTTTTTAAATATCTCAATGCCCATATTGCGCTTCAAAGTTAGGAAACGAACTACCACAAGTGCATTTAAAATTATTTGTTGGTTTTATGATTAGAATTTAATTTAAGGATGTGTCCTCAGCTGACAGAGCAACAAAGAAAGTACTATGCGGAGGAGAGCAAGTCTGAGGATGAAGAAGAGGAGAATTAAGGCATTTATATAAATATATGTTAAGAAAAAGGAAGATAAGATGCCCAATCAATAGCCATATGGGCTGATAAGTCAAGTAAGGTGCAAATAGTGTTAATCAAATTATCGCAAAAATTAATCATAAAATTTAAACTGCTAAGACTGCTGATAATTAAGTGAATTTTATTTTTATGCTCAAAACTGTAAAAAGAATCAGAACAAAATCAAAAGGTTATAAATAAAAACAATAAATACATGCATTCAATTAAAAAAATGATTTTTTTATTAGAGAGAGAATAATCAGCTTAAAATTTAATTTTAACTGTATTTTGTTCAGAGAGAGTTAACAAATTTATTCTTATAAGTGGCATTTAATGAAATTTTTTACATACATTAAAATAGAGTGTAGTTCGAATAAATTTTCTTTTGAGTTAGCATAAATTAAAAGCAAAATTGTTATTTATTTTTGTATAACTCTCATGCAATCTTAATATCCAAACAAACCACCTTCAGCTTACAATTAGGAACTAGATCATTTTGATATCCTTAAAGACTAATCATCTGAAAGAGTAGCATAGCAATAAAAGAAAGCAATAGTAGAAATGCAAAAACAGATTAGAGATTAGAACAGCTAATTAGAAGAGCTAGTAAAAGACATAAACAGCTTGAAGGATTACATTCTCTTACTTCATGAGGACCACAATGAATCCAATGAAGAGGCTTAGTTTTACAAGGACTAAAATTTGAAGTTGAGAGACAGAGTTAAGCATCTTTCTGAGGGGAAATAGTCCGATTCCAAATCATCTTCATCATCTTCTTGCTCTAGATGCATGATTTGCAATCGAAACATGGATCAATTCAACAGCAACGGTGTGGGCAGCAAGTTAGACCCTTCTCATGGCAGTTTCTTGTGCTGCCTAATTTGCATGCGAACTTCTCTAGTTGATTAATTTGGTTATGGTTGTAAGGTGAAGACAATAAAGGCAAGTTACGGGATAACTCGTTTGCAGATGAAAACCAGAGTGGGAATCTGTTCTTTGTGTTTTAGCTTGACGACATGAATCACATTCCTCTGTAAGTGAAGTTTAGTGCAGAGCTTGAAAACAAGGAAGATGTTTAACATCTTATCAAGCAAATTGAGTTGAGTAGAGTGAGCTAAGTTAAAATAGAAAATAAGAAAGAAAATGAGGGCGCAGAGGAGGAGGTAAAAGAAGAGAAGAAGATTTAAAGTAAAAATAAAAATGTTAATTATTAAGATGGGTGACTCTGAATTGTTTTAGGAATATAAGAGTTCACAAAATCTGAGAGATAAAAGCAAAGAAAAATTAATGAACGAGGAATCAAAGCAAGCTATTCTTAATATTCTTAGGAAACAGCATCAAATGCCGTTGCTTTTAAGAAGTGAAATAGATTCAAGCTTAGATTTGCAAGAATATTATAAAATTTATATTTTATACTTCTGAATGTAAATTATGTCTTTACCCAAATTTAACATAAGCTTATATTTAATAAAAATGTTTAAACTGATTTTAGGAATAGTTTAACCTCGATAAAAATGATGTGAGAAACATGATAAATAGTTATGAGAGACCAACTAATGTTATCAAAATGTAGAATAATTCGGTCTGTGGCAGTTTAAACTTATCTAACTAAAACAGCAATAAAAAACAAAGACAAATTCTAGACTCTAGTGATTCTGAATCTGAGAAATTTTCAGACAGTGAAGATGATATTGATTTCCCAGGTGACCCCTTTTCTAGAAATAAAGAGAGGAATTAACAGAAGCCCCCTTCATAATATAAAAAGAGACAGTCGAAGTAAAATGACAAGCAGGATTAAAAAGAATACAAAAATGCAAACTAAAGGCTATTTCAGGTCAAGGAGGAAAGTAGCAAAGGCTCAAATTACAGTGGTATGATGAATATGGGTAACGGCGAAAGAATAAACTACAACTAAAATTTCTGTTTAAATAGTTTTTCGATAGCTCATTCTCGAGATCAAGCAGACCCAATTAAAAAGAAGATGATGAGGAATCAGAAATGATGGGATAGCCCCCTGCTTCTCATAATGGAGAGCAGAATTCATAGCTCAAGCCAAGTCTTTCCGCAGGCGCCAAGATGTTCTAGTTGCAAGAGAATTTTTCATTCAATCACTCTACTACAGTTCCAATTGGAGAAGTTAAGAGAAACAAGCATTCCGATGTTGTGGTGGTTTCTTCTGATGAAGATATAGGAAGCATATCTAGCATGTCTCAAAAAAGCTCACCCGAGAGATAATAAGATTCTTAAAAACACAAATAACAGCCAGCAAATATTCATAAGTATGGTGAAACGGGGAGCCTTTATGAAAGAATTATAGCTCAGAATTTAATAAAAAAGAGAATTAAAATAGATATTAAATTTAAATGGAATAAATCAGTGGCAGTTGAAATACCACCTCATAATTATATAATAATTAGACCATTCGATTCAGCATGAAATTCTAAGTTCTTTTCATCCTTGCAACTTTTGTGTGGGAAAACTCAGTAAAGAGTTATAAGCGACATAAATTTTAATGAAGATGATGATGATGAAGAAGAAGAAGAATGCGCGTATCATATCTTACTGTTGAGAGGTGCTACTAAGATTATTAAAGAAGAAACTTATTTTAATTTTTAATGAGCTGTCGAACTAGCTGCAGATTAGGGGTGAATCTGTGATTTAAACTGTCACAAAGTTGCAGCTCTCCATTTATTATTTTAACTAATCATCGATTTTAATTAAAATTCTTGCTATATTTAGAAAACTTACTTATTTAGTTTTATTAACCACAAATAAGGATAATGAAAACAGGGAAAGATCAGCATTTGAATGAACCAAAATTAAGACATAGCTGGACTAATTGCTCTAAATGAATATATATTTAAATTATTTAACCAATATTTTGAAAAATAAAAAAATTAATCGAGTTCTCCAGTTTCCTTTGGAAATAATCTTATATATGTTTTATAGATCAGAAATACAAATTGATTAGAAGATAGATAAAAATAGCGAACTAAAAATAATTTTTATTCTCTTATCTAATCATATTTATTAAAAATTTGTCCTCTTGCGGCTATCGGCTGTGGGCCCACTGGTCAGTGGTCAGTACGTCTAAAGAGTACCGGTGATGCATTCGAGGGAGACCGTATGAGCCCCCATATTTATGAGGGGAACAGGTGGGGGTATTAAACAGTCAAATCAATAATAGATTAAATCCCTCTAATTCCTAATCTCTAATCTTCCTCTGGAAGTCCTATTTAATAATTCTTGAGTTGTTTAATTAAGTCTGATCTCTATAAAGTGGTTGGAACTTGATTATTCTTTTACATGCTCAATAATTCATCATTCATCATTTATCATCATTATTAAAAATTTTGCTTTTTTACCATTTATTCTAATAGAATTAATCTAGTTTTAACTATTTAATTTTTATTTGCAATTAATTTTACTTATTTATTTTAGTTGTTTAAATGAGTTAATGCATATGTACAACTTTCCTTGTAATTAATTCTATTTTAATTTCTTTTTGTTTCTTAAAATATATGGTTGAGGAAGTAAAATAAATACTTAAATGACAAAAGTATCGTCCTTTTAAATTGATTGTTAATATTAAATTACTATTTATTACCAATTCACTATATTTTACTTAGAAATCGATCAAACTATAATTGAGAGTTTTCAGGAAATGTTTAATTTCATTTAAATTAGAATATGGAATAGAAAGAAAGATAATCTTAGATTCATCCAAAAATTATTCAAAAAATTATGCTATTTGGAGTAATTGATTCAATTCATGGTTCACACAAGTTATATCGTATTAACCTCCTGCTTCTTACTTATATCCTTAATAAAATTTGGATTATATTTTTCAATTCCAAAACTAAGAAGTGTAATTATAATTAGGATATATTCTAAAATATCATACATGCAATTAAAATAATAATTTATAACAAAATTTAAATAAATTTGAGTGTGTATTGAATATGATTTAGAGGGAAAGTATTCGTTTATTTCAATAGAATATGCTGTAGTCAATTTCATGCGAAACATTAGATTGCGATTGCAATGAAAGGATAGCACACTTCTGCCCATATTAAACGCAAGCATCAACATCCCTGCCTTTTGCTAATCCCTTTAAATTATTTATCCATAAATAAAGCCACCCATGAAGCTGTCTCCAGAACCAACTTTAAAAATTTAATTTTAAAAGGGAAATATACTTCAAATAAATAAGTGCTTTTATTATGTTAAAAACTGCACTTTTAATTAAAGTGGTATCCAGAGGGAGAGGTTCAAATCTTTTTAAATCTCCATTTTCAAAAGCAATAGTATCATCCAAAATTATTAATTTCTATCTAATAGCAAATATTTAAATTAACATAATACAAAGTAAAAATTTTCCTACATATTTTAGATACCTTTTAGTTAAATAATTTAAATGATTCAAAATTTTTTAACATTACTTGCTTTATGATCGAGATAATTAGGTAAATTAGTCCTTAATTACTTTTAGATAAATAGGAAGAGTTAAGTTATCTCTCTGAGAACTGAAACCCTTTTATTTAACAATGCTTTAATCTAACTAAATCAAAGCTTAAAATGTTGAGTGAGTTTATAAATTATTTATCCTTTTATCTTTTAAGATTACCACAATAACTCCTCGCTCTCCCATGGTAGTAACGATCATCTTCAATTATATAAATTTGACTAATTTGTTGGCAAATCCTTAGGATCTTAGACTTGCATATTTGAAAATCACCTACGACATTTGTCTAAAGCAAATTTGCAACTTAAGTTATAATTTTAATTTATCTAACAGCTTTGATTAATATTTCCTCTTCAGTTTTTGTATCTAAGACTTCCTTGAATTCTTCAATTTAATTATCACTTGCCTCTTGAAGTTGTATGTGTTTGGCTGCTTCAAGATAAATATCTCTCAGCTATAGGAGGTTAGGCTTTAAGATAGTTATATTTGACAAAAAGTCTTCATGCAAGATTCGTCCACTTTTCTCTTTGCTTATTGGCTCGTATATTATGACGTCACAGCTAGTGCAATTCTAACATTAATTAATTTTAATCAGAAATATTATAAAATATATTTATATATAAGTAAAATTTTCAATCTAAAATGCGAAATGATTTAACTGGAAAAGAAATACAATCCATTCCATTTAAATAGCTTAATTTGTAATTTTCAATTCTTATAGAATTATAATTCTGCAAAATGTAGGAAAGAGATTCGACACCAATATTAGAATCTATGAGAACTATCTTGCTCTTAGCAATTTAACACTTATCTAAGTGTTCCTGACTTAACTCGGACAACACATCCATATCTGCTATTCCTGCTAGAAAATCGCCTTTTCCATTGATCATGTTATAGTTTATATATCAATAAATTTATGCCGTTAAAGCAAGCAGTCCTGTGGCCTTTTTTAATCTGGATAGTGTCTTTAGCTTAGGTGGAGCTTCTACAGGCTATTCAAAAGCAATGTAGCTTTATCATCATCGCCAACAGCAGAAATGAATTGCATCTGACTTAGCGACTCTCCAGCTAAAAGTTGTCTCTCTGGATGATCTAACAACAATCATTGTAAATACGCAAACTATTGACATTACTTTTATTATACTCTGAGGCAAATATCCTTGCTAAGCATTCTGCCACATTTCTAGCAGAGCCGCCCTCCTAAAGATTTAATAAGTAATTCTGAAAATATTAAGAGTGATCTTTCCAATGTGAGAAGACCCTGAATCTGTCGTCAGAGAATCACTCATGCTTAAGATATCCAAAGCCATGCCTCCTATGATTGTCACTTCTTTTACATCGCCAAACTATTGCAACTTCGAATTATTTGTACTCTGCTAGTTTGATTTAAACTCTTTCTTTGAGAGAGCTATTTTTTATTCTTACGTTAAATAGGGATAAATATCGCAAATGTGTAAATGTATACACGCAAATATTAACGAATTAAGACTTGAAGGATTGTACTTATCCTTTAATTGTTGCCAATAGTCTTTATCAGCTTCTTTGTTTCTTTGAGAGAGCTACTGCAATTTGAGCACCTAGCTTGGCATTCAATGAATAATGATTCATCAGAAATAAATCTAAAACATAATTAAATACCATATATTCGATAGTTTAAAAACAGGTGCTTTCACTTTTTAGAACACGCATGATATTCTAACTGAATCATTTTTACTGTTTCTTAGCCTTCTTTATCTTCTTTTCAAGTTTCTTGGCTGCCTCATCCCTTAGTTTCTTCTCATGGCGTTGCTAAATTTCAAGCTTAGTTTTCCAAGCTTATGCATAATCCTCGTTTTCTCTCCTCATCCAAATCAGATCCTCTCTGTAGCTCGAGTCGGAAGGAAGGGATTTGGTACTGGGAAAGCTCTTTGTGGAAGCATAGTATCAATATTCCAATATTCTTGACCACCAATGATCAAATTCTCAAGCCAT
The DNA here is from genome assembly GCA_027382625.1 of Tetmemena sp. SeJ-2015. NCBI lineage: Eukaryota > Ciliophora > Spirotrichea > Sporadotrichida > Oxytrichidae > Tetmemena > Tetmemena sp. SeJ-2015. The sequence goes on along the minus strand of JAJKFJ010021871.1, from coordinate 190,404 downwards.
GAGCCAGAAATCTCACAAATTTAAAACAAGCATATATCGTAAATAAATTACTTGCTTGACATCTTTAATATCGGAAAGCTTAGAAGGAACTCTATTGGCATACTTAGAACTAGGATCATAGAAGTAGAGCAAGCCAGCGAATCTTTCAAACTTTTCTTGCTAAAGTAGGATAACCGCCTTTATCAAGTTTCTTTCATCCTCAAAGATTATGGTATCCTCAAATTAAAACACTCTGTCGCCAACTATCATGCCACTAACCCTCATTGATGGGTACTCAAATGTAATTTACTAGCCATCCGGAAATTTCACTCTATTAGGCCCTTAGGTCTTTAAGAAAAAGTTTCCTCGGCTAAACTTAGGTTTGAATTCGTAGAAAGCGTTCATTTAATATAGCTTGTCAGGATCTTCAATTTAGAAATTTGCAATAGGTGGGTGATGGCTTACGTTCTCACAATAAACACGTGTGTCATCATAGAATGCAAATATTAAGCTTCTATTTTAAATGCAGCCTCATATGTCTCTCCCAAAATTGAGTTGAAAGGCTTTTGCATTTTTATGAATAGGTAGAGTCCAGAGATACAATATGAGATAGTTAGTTTCATTCGCTCGATGGGATCATTTGTCTAGCCAGCACGTTTTAGAAAGATAGGTGCAAACCCAAATCTATCGGTCATCTTTTCAATTGCGCTTCTTGGCTCAAAGATTCTCACAGGGAGAGGTACACTGATCAAATTCTAGCCTGAGAATATAGCTTTAGTGATAGCAGCTATAACGCTTTTAAAGACACCCTTTTGCTTATCTAAAAGCTTCTTATCAGCAAACTTCATTCCTTCTTTGGGAAGATATTCTAGACCATAGAGCAATTCCTCCTTTTTGCCAGTAAATTGAGGCTTTAATTCCTGATAAGTCATGTAAGTAGGCACAGGCGCCTCGTCAGTCTTAAATTGAGCTAAAACTTTAGGGTCTGCAAAGGAGAACCTGAGCACTTCTTTTTAAATGTTGTGCACATACTAATCCAAGCCTGAAGTTTCAGGTTTTGTGAATAGATCTCTAGGGATTTCGTATAGAACTCCATTAAAGTTAACAGGGAAGGTTGAGTCATATGGCATTTCTTTGGAATGAAGTTTGCTCTCTTCAATATTTCCTCTCAGAATATCTAAGGTTTGAGATTGAGGCATGCTTTTTTGGCTCTATCTAGAGCCCGGAATGCTCTTATCTTTCCAGTTCCATTTTAGTTTAGACTCAGTCTGCTTTGAATCACCATTGGTCTTTGAGTAGCCTATTATAAAAGATTTAAGCAAGGTCTTAAAGGGATGAACGGTAGAAATATTTTAGGTTTCTCTTGTAAAATTAAGTCATCATTTTATAAAAATGCTTTGAGGTTTGTTTGCTATCTGTTTCAAATCCTATTTTTGGAGAACTCTCTCATATTATCCACTTACCTTATTCTTCAATGGCATCGCATTCGATATTGTCGTCTTATTTATCTGCACCACCGATGCGAAGCTGGGATAGTTGCTAATGAACTGCTTTTTACATTGGACTGATCTGAAAGTTTGGAATGAAATCTAATGTTTATAATTAAGTTTATCTCAGACAGATCTAATATAATTGAAGATGATTCCACGTAATTTGCATACACTTAATTTAAGGACTGCCTAATTCTCATATTTTGATTGTTCTTGATGAGTTCGACGTTTGAAGCAGAAGATTCTCCACCTGTAAGCTTAAAATTTAATTTACGCAAAAAATTCACTTGGCTATTTCTTCAATAAAGAATAAAGATATTGAGGGATTTTTACTGTATTCAATTTAAAAATAATTGCTTAAGCTCGTTAACTCTCTTAAGAAGGAAAGGAGTAATTGCAGCACCCTTCACACCCTTTTAATCTGCTTCACTGAGGGCAGTAGCAATTGCCTGCTGTACATTTTCCTGATTAGCTTGCTTATCTGCAGGGACTGGAACAGCGAATAATTTATAAATTAAAGAATTATCGAATAAAAGTCCATTCTTCAACTTGAGAATCTCATTTCCATCGATAATGGCTGCACATTCCTCTGGTGTATCTGCGTTGAAAGGAGCTTTCAAGCCTGAGAAATAAATTAATCACATTGTTTTGTGAGTTGCTAGTGAAGAAGTCAGGGAATAAGATATAATAAAAAATGAAAGAACCACTCAGTGCCAACGCTCACTACAGGAACACCCATAGTTTCCAAGAATTCCAAAGTCTTAGGGATATCCAAGATTGACTTAACTCCTGCGCTCACAACTGCGACTGGAGTCCTAGCTAGTTCTGTCAGGTCAGCTGAAATATCAAAGGTAGATTCGGCACCTCTGTGAACTCCACCGATACCTCCTGTAACAAAGAGCTTTATTCCAGCGAGATGAGCAAGATACATAGTTGCAGCTACTGTAGTAGAGCCATTACTGTTCTTGGCTAGGATATATCCCAGGTCTCTGTAAAATATTGGAAATCTTATCCTCTTTATTGAATTAAATACGGTTAGCTTCACAATCACCGGTCATTCACTAATTATCAAAATCATACCTTCTAGATGCTTTTCTTGAGGATTCTCTGCCTTCCTTTGAAAGATACTCGATCTCCTCTTTCTCTAATCCGATCTTCACAACTCCGTTAACGATTGCAATAGTAGCTGGGATTGCTCCGTGCTCTCTCACAATTGCTTCCACTGCTAAAGCTGTATCTCTGTTCACGGGATATTCCATGCCATGAGTGATAATTGTTGACTCCAGAGCTACAACAGGCCCTCCAGCTAATATTGCTTGCTTCACTTCTTCTTTCACAACAAACCTCTATTTAAAGGTTACTTTTATTGCTAATTACCTCAGCTGGGATGCCAAACTTATTAGAAAGGTCAACTGACAAAGCTGATTGTGCTGTAAGACTCACTGCTTCTACCATATCTTTTAAGCTAATTTAATATTGAATTAATTATTTAATAATCCTCATTTTTTCTCTCACTCATAAATATTGAATTTTAAAGTTGAGAAATATTTCAAAATCTTGATTATGATCTACTTTTTTATATTACTTTAGAGTTATTTCTTTGCGGACTTGTTTAAAGCCTTATCTTCTCTCTCTGTCTCCTTTCAGCCTCTTTCTCCTTATCCATATTTTTAATCCTCTCTGCTTTGAATTTCTTCTCACAGACTGGAATATGCCTATCAGCTGCTTACTCATTGAATTTTCTATTACAAAATTTACAAGCAACTCTATCATCCGCACTTTCAGAATATTTATTAAAGGCTGAGCTGAAATTTTTATTCTTTCCACCAAAAGCAACAACTGATGCTAATTAAGCTGAGGGTTCTAAAGAAGGGTTAAAATTAAGTCCTTATCTTTTTTCGCCTTTGACAATTCTTATTTATCTTTTGTTATCACTTTGATTTCTTTGAATTGGTTCTTCCAGATTCTATCTCAAATTTTGGCTTTAGAACCTCCATTTCTTCCCTTTTTAGTTTTGCTATTTATACCAATATAAAGCAAATTATATCTCCAAAAAATTTTATTGATACTCATCTTCTTCGGGTTCTTTCTTCTTTAGTAGAGTAAGGATCTAAAATATCCTCTTCTTTATGTAAATTCCTTTCAAGTATCTTATTACGAGAAGCAGTATTGCTATTTGTAAACCCTCCCTCTTGCATTTGATCTTCATATTATCTCCTCTTGCTTTATTTTAACTTCTTCTTTGCACCTTAATCTTTAAGTTCACTGCTTTTAAGTTTTCTGATAAGTTAGCCCCCAGTCTGTTCATCTAATTCTGCAAGTCTTTGCTACTTAGTGTCAAATACATTTCTCTTTTTTTTGAAAACTTTCTAGCAAACTTTTGCATGCTTCTCCAAGGCCTGAGGATTGAATTTGCGCATGCAACTCGGACAAGCAATTCGAGTCTAGTTCACATCAATTTCGTAATTTAAATTCTTTTAAAATTTTAATTATAGGATTTTCCCCATTTATTCCAAAAAAAAAAATATGTCTATATAAACTTTTTTTTTAAAAAATAAAATTTAAAAAGCATTTTATAACCTAGAGTTTGCCCTTTCTGACTTCAAGTCGTATTGTGAGAAGAAACGTTAGGATTACGTTTCAGAATGGTTTTCTAATTTTTGCCTAGGGGGAATTTAATTTCTGCTCTCATTTAAATCTTTGGCTATCCTTTGTTATTATCTTGCAGGTTCTACCCCAATCATTTTCTTGACTCTTTTAGTCTCTGCTTAATGATCTCTGCCGCTCTAATCCGAGTAGGCTGATAGCTTTGACTACGAAAGATTTCTCTCTCGAGAGTAAAGGGCCTTCTTCTGTTGCTCAAGCAAGTGCCTATCTTAAATTATTCTCTTTATCTTAAAAGGTCTGTCTTCCTTAAATAAAGATTTTGTGATTAGATTACTCTGCTAGTTTTTTAAAATAAAGTTTTCCAATAATTTAAGTTTTTAACTCACAGAGAAATAATGCTTAATAAATACTATTTCTAAAGAATAAATGAAGATTAAAAAATTAAAATATTTGTTATAAATTAGTTTTTGGATTTGAGATCTATAATTCTTGGAAGCTGTAACTATTAGGGACTCGTTACTGAGCTAAAATTTTAGATGTTCCTAGATTGAAGGTTCTAGACAATTTAATAAAAATCTTAATTAAAAACAAAAAAAAAACAACTAGAAAAAATTTTTAAAGAATTTTTAAATTTTTAAAAAGAAAAATTTTGAATTTTAAAAATTTTTTTTTTAAATTTTAAAAATTTTATCAAAAAATTTGAACTTCATATTGAGTGGATGTCTTTACTTTTACAGTTAAGTTTCTTGCAGGAGGGATTTATCTTTGCTCCTTATTGAATTAATTACAGAGAGTTCCATGTTTCGATAGTCTTCTAGATCGTATTAACTTTCCTAATCCTGATCTCGATTACTAAGTTATTGATAATCTATTTCATTCTTGAAGTCGTTAGTTTTTTATGTTTGGGATCTATTTGGATTAAATTTTTGCTAATCTTAAAAATGATCACCTACGTTTTCTCTTTCTTAGTCCTCTTCAAATGATAAAATTATCAAAAGTTTTAATGATAAAAATAATGAAGCCTGATTTCTGACTATTGTCTGCTTATTAGCTCTGCTAGAATTCCTTGATGTGGTCATTTTTCGTTTTAAGAGTCTTAAATTAGTCCTTGCTGTGATTACATCTCTCCTGGAATACTCATTAGCTGAGAGCACTCTGCTTTATCTTAATGGGTTCTAGGAAGAAGAACTTTAATTAGTCTTCCGAAGCTCTCTATCATCATGTGGTATTGAAGTATTTTAATGCTCTTCTAAAGATGTTTAATTCTGTTTTACTCCTCTTTAAAGAGTTTAGTTTTGGTTGTGAGATTAATTTAGCAATTGGGCTTTTGTGTCTTTAACTAGTTATCTAATCTAGTCGAGACTTTTTCTTGTTTGCATATCCATCTATGGTTAGTCACTCTCAAATAAATCTACACTTGCCTATCTTACAAAAGTATTACAAAATTAAAATGTTTTTCAAAACTATTCAAAGTAAAATAACTTAATCAAATAAGTTATCCATATAAAAGAATCAGATTTAACTCATGATCATATAATTTATAAATGTAAAACTCTATAGTTATCTTAAATTTAAAATATAATTACGCTTTAATTTAGGGAGTATATTTTTTGCTAAAATTAAAATGCTCATCTTATAATGTCAGTGTCATTTTCTAGCATATTTATCTGGTGATAGTTATTAAGCTAATTTAAGAAAATATAATTACAAATTGAGTGCCTCAATTTATTCCTGTTTGACAAACTTAGCTCTAGAATCCATTTCTTGTTCCATGACTTGAGCAAATTACTAGTTTTAAGTTTAATCTCTCTCTTCAATATTTCCATAGTTCTTTTCCCACTCTCTTAGGGATTAAATTCTGCGTTCTTTGCGACTATTAACCTGCCTCTTTGGTTTTCTTTAAATCTGTTATTGCTAGGATGCGAGAATAGCTTGCAGTTCTTATAATTTTCTTTCTTCCTCGAGCAGAACCTATTCTTTTTCATTAGAGATAGTGTCTTTATATTGTGGCCCTCCTCTGAATTGTTTCGCAAAAGAGTGTAGAGTCAAATCTAAGTGCCTTCTCTCCTCGTTCATTATTCACCATAAATGGTTGAGATTAAGGATTTATTATTTTTTAATTTTTAATCCTCAGTTTTAAAAGTTTTTTATTTTTTGAATTTCTTTTTTGGAAAAAAAAAAATCTTTTCAAGAGAGATTCTCCAATTTTTTAATTGTGCTTCATTTAATTTTCCACATTTTTGTCCAAAATAATTAAAGATTTTTTAATCTTAAACTATGATTAAGAATATTTAGCTCCTGTAATAGTCTTTAAGGATGTGACTTCTGTCAATTTAGGGCAGGTTAAATTGAGAATCGTATGCATTTGATTTCAAAGTAAAGACTATTGAATTTCTAGTTGAATCGAAGTAATCTAGTCCGTTTCGCAATTTAAATTTTTGTAGATCATCTTCCTTTCGATTCAAACTATTCTTATAAACATTTATAAAGAAATCCCTTCATGATTTTTATCCTAACTCGCAAATCCATAATATACCTAGGAATCTAAAGGAAAATAATTGTAAAATACAAGCTCTTCTTGTGCTCTAATCTTTCTCATTCTTATTTAAACCTATATATTTCGTTAATTTTTAAAAGGAATGGCTGCTGCTGAAAGCTCTCCTCCTCTATCTGCAAAAAAAAAACGCAGTTTGCTAAGCTCAGCAGGGAGCTCCACACCAGCAGTCTGACAGACGCACCATGCACGCAGAGATCAGCAGCACCGGGCCGCCCGTCAGACAGCCGCGGGAGCTGGAGCTCCATACTTCGCTACATCTTAGCTCTCACTCGGAAGTCGAGCGCCATAACCCAAGGTAATGAGAGGGTGAGCCGCCGGCTGGTGCTGAGTGGCATTGGTGGCTGGCTGAGTGCCATCTTGCGTGGCAGGTGTCGTCGTGGTCAGACTGGCTGGGTCGAGTCCCGTGTGCTAGCTTGAGCAAACTGCGTTTTTTTTTTTGCAGATGGAGGAGAAGCTCAGCAGCAGCCATTCTTTTTAAAATTTAACGAAATAAAGTGGTTTAAAGAATGAGAAAGATTAGAGCACAAGAAGAGCTTGTATTATACAATTATTTTCCTTTAGATTCCTAGGTATAGTAAATTAAAAATAAACGTAACTAATTTAAATGGTGAATCATCGACTCATATAAAATATTATTCAAATTAAATTTATCCTTCACTTATAACACTTATATTTATAATTGAGTTTACCAATTTAATGTTTTTAAACTAAATTTATTTAATTCTTGAGCTTATCAATCTTAGACTGTATTTCTAATGACATCATATCGTTAACGCTGGATCAGTTTTCATCCCTGACAAATGCATGAATGCTGGGCAGATTTGATTTAATTCCAATCTAACTTTGGTTCATTTTAGATAATTTAATTATTAATTCAGATTTAGAATTTAAGCTTTTATTTTATAATCTTCATAATTAAGTTAAATTAAGCAACTTCTTAACCTTATATCTTATACTTGTTTAAAATCATGGTCTCATCGTCTTTTGGTGCCATTTGCATTTAAATAAAAAAAGACTTTAACAAATATTTAGAAGAGTGATCTAATCATTGCCTAGCTAATAAGAAGCCAATTCGTTCTTTTCAAATTTTTAAGTAGTTTCAAAGCCCACCTTACTGCTCTTCAATCCTTAAAATTGACTAAGTGGAGAGGAAGCTCCTAGTACGCCAAACTGAGGATGCCCACTTGTTGTCGATATTGAACCTTAGGGGTTTATGGATGATTGGTTAATATAAAATGCTAATAATATTAATTATAGGGAGAAAACTTTTTTTACAGAGATTTATCAATGATTTATTTATGAAGATTTTTATCTCTTTGCTTTTTAATTAAAAGAGGGAAAGATAATCCATCTAATGATTAAGACAACTCCAGTTATTGTTTTTCTTTATGTATTTTTTATTTTAAATATTTAATTATCTCTAGATCCTACTAAACAAATTAGATTCAAATAGAGAAAAAAAACTGAGATAAAGCGCCCTCAGACAATCCTAATGATATTCACCGATTTTTAAAAGAAATTTTATGCAATAAATGATATTTAGACTTATTAAATAATAAATTATAATGACTGTATGCTGCTGGCTTAGCCTGAAACACCTCTAGTGTTAAGAGAAGATCTGTAGCTAGGTTGATTAGATCCTTTCTATTAACCATTGTTTGATGAGCCATTTTTAGAAGAGCCTCCATACCTCTAATTTTGAGTTGAAGCTGGCCCTCCGAAAGCTAGGTTCTAAGGTGTGTTGGAGTAATTCATGAAAATTCCAGCTCCACCTGTCACGATTCCCCCACCGTTGGATGAATAACCGCCTTGTCCATTATAATCAGTTAATCTGTAATCTAACTTTAGCTTGTCGGTTGCATTAAGATTCTGGTGTTAAACCAATCGGTTCGATATTATAGGTTTAGATCCTGGCACTCCTGCGCTTTGATTATTGTTCTTGGGGGAGAAATTTTAGTTCACGATGCCTGAGTCATCAGGTTGAGCGCCTCTATTCAAGAATTGTGCTGTATTTTAATGAGAGCTCCTCAGCTTGTCATAAAGTTGCTGCTAGTTGTTTCTCAAAGTTTTTGCTAAATTAGAAGTGTCCTCTAAATTCATATAAAAATTATGCAACCTTATAGATATTCTTATTAAGAAGAGCTGCATATTTCTCTGATAAAGCTATTTAGCCACCCTTTTATTGGGCCCTTATCTGGTCTTGTTAAATAAACTAGTCATTATTTCCATCTGAGTCTCTTTTTTGCTTTGGAGTTTGAGCAATCCCAGCATATTACTAGCCACCGCCTCCTCCTTGCTTTCCTGTGGCAGTATCTGCTTTTAATTGTCAATTTAAGCTAGATAGTTAGCTCCTTTTTGGATCCCTGGAGAAAATGAGTTCGCTTATATAGTCTAGTTATTCGAGCTACTGTGAGACCTAGTTTTACTCTTTGCTTAATTTGTACCAGAAGGGGACATTTGATTCTAGTTATAGCCTTGGGGAGACATTTATCCACCTTTCATAAAGAGCTAGTCTTAATTTAGCTTAAGGTTGTTCTAGGTTTAGGAGGCTAAGTTTTACTGTCTTTGTCTATTTTACATAGTTGCTGAGTCCCCTCTTTGCTATTGATAAGAATTGGTGTCTTAGTAGTTGGGATAATCATTTCCCTATGCTAGCTTTTGGTAAACATATAAATTAAAATTTATTGTTTGACTATCCTTCAATATTATTTAGTACTAAAAAATTAACTTTGCTTAGTTTGCTGTCAGATTAGTTCCCATGAAGGTGTTTTAAAGCAAAAAAATACAATTATAGGAATTGGATGTTAGATTATGGCAGTTTCTAAGTTTGACTTAAGCCCTATATTGCCTAGCTTTTTGGAGTTTAGCTATGGCCCTTTTAACTTCCATATGCTATCAGCTTTTAATTCGGCCCTCTTTTATCAATAGTAGCTTGAGGGCTTCCATAATTTGCTCCATGCTAAACATGCATATTTGCGATCTCAATCTTTTGAGTTTTGTAGCCAGTAGGTACTCTGCTATTAAATGAGCTCGTATTAGGTCTCTTTTTATTGTTAGGAGTTTTAATCGAGCTGTTACCTCCATACCTTTCCATTTCGCCCGTGCCTGTATAGCCTCTATTATAAAGCAGCTCCTCATTTTGTAGCTCGTTTTTAAGAATCTCAAGTGTGTTATGCTTATTTTGTCTTCCAGTCCCAATAGCTGCCGTTACAGGGTGCGAAGATTCTCTGGCATGCTTACTTTAAACAGCAGGTTAAGGCAAAATCCCATCGTTTACTGCTATTGTCTGCTATTGAGATCTAGGCAAATAATACATTTATGTTCCAAGAAAGGCTTAATATCTGCACTCTCTCCTCTTAACATACCTTGCTTAGATGTGTGAGGCCTCCTTGAAGAATTCTTAGATCAAAGAAAAATAGATTAGTGCTCTGCTTATTGCTACTAGCTATCTCTGATCTATTGCTAGGCTGGCGATAGATTGAAGTTGTAAATGATATTGGTAATATTTGTGACTGGAGGTGCAGGGAGAGATGACGAAACAAGCTAGTTCTGCATCTATATTTCTTGCTAAAAGCTGTTTGTTCTTTTATGGATGCTCATATCCTTCTTTAATTACACGTTTGGAGGGTTCCCACTTTCATTAGGTCTTTGTTAATTCTTAGTCCATTGGTTTATTAATGGTTGCTTTAGGTCAACTGACTTCAACTTCTGATGGCCTGCAGTAACTTAATGAGCTCCAATTTTAGGTTAAACACTCTTGTATAAGTTGCTTTCCTCTCTTTACTGGCTTTATCTGAGGATATTTTATCGGTACTGATTAGTAAGTTCATTATCATCGGTCTAACTTGATGGCTGGTGACTCAGCCTTGCCTCTGATTACTCAGTCATATTAGTGGTTAAGCCTCCTCCACCTTGATTTACAGCTTATCCTTTATCGTTAAATTAGAGTTGTCTTTAAGGAAGGGAGTGCATGATTTTAAAGGCATAGTTGTAGTCGATCTAATTGCTCTTCACAAATTTAGGAATGGCATCTCTAACGTCCTCTAGCTTTGAGAGTTCAATCAGAAGTGGGATCATCTCATGAAGCTCTCTGTCTTTCATGTCATCGTACCAAGATAGAATAGGCAGAGCGCATTCTGGCTGAAACATGTATGAAGATTAAAGAGATAAGTTTTCATTCATTATTTTTGAAGTGGGAGAGTTATCTATAATTATGGTGTCCTTCAGATTTCTTCCACAGAGGGATAAATCCTTACAAACACCCATTCACGAAAGTACAGTGCTCTCTGAAAAGTCTATAGCAACACCAATTTCCAGTATCCATTTTCATCATCAAAGGCTCTGCATACTATATAGAAAATGAGATCTCAAAATCAATTTAGAGTAAATCCTTCACCAAGAAATAATTGGAGTCTTAAATCACACTTGAAGCTACTTACCTTGGAGAGACTTGCAGTGTAAATGACCAGCTCATAATATTTACTAAGCTCTTGAAGAAAGTATTCAGCGCCAGGTCTCTTCAGAACAAAAATATTACATAACCTTCCTTCGATGTCCACAGGGATAACATAGTCAGGCTTCTTCACCTGCTTAAATTAACTGTGAACCAAGGTCTCATCCAATCAATTTAAGACAGATTAAAATCAAGCATTAAAGTCTTCTTGCCTTTGCAGTGCTCTGACTAAGGACCCAAAAATCCTGCGGGTCTATTGAATTTTGGCTGCGTACTAAAATATAAGAGTTATTCAGAATCTCTTTTAATAAAGGGAAGCTTGACTTTATGGCATTCATCTTATCCTTACAAAAAGTCTTAGCGCTTGTTTATGACCTGATTATTGAATGGAGAGTTTTTTTAAATGAGTAAAGTAAAAATGTGATAAAATTGATGTTTTAGTTTTGAGAAGTGTGAGCCATTTAGCCTCTGGCTCCTTTTCCTCCATAACCCATATTAGTAGTTATTTAGGGTTTAGTAGGATCAGCGCCTTGTGGAACTTGAGTGACAAACTATCTTAGTTTTGCCTCGATATCTAAACAGCCAGAATTAAATATCCATCCCAAGAAATCGAGAGCTTATAACATGATATCACATACCTTCGTCTTCATTTTGTGCATCCTTAGACCTCCTTACTGATGCAGAAGCCGCTGTTCTGTTATTCTGGTGGTTATTGATAATTTTAAATGTATAATAACAGAGTTTTAAATATGATATGTATCTACTGATTTTAGGTTGCTGTCTGATTGAAAGGGGCGAAATTAGGGGCTCTTGTACTCAAGGATTGAGTTGTTTAGTGTGTATTTTAATGGCCTGAGCTGTTCCCTCCATGATTTTAGTTCTACTAAATATTTTGCTACAACTATTGAAAAGGACTCACTTGATTGTTGTACCCGCGGTTCCTATTCAAAATTTATCGACTCTAAAGTTAAGTTGCTTGAAGCTAAATATTTAGCAGAAATATGAGGATAGAATATTTCAGTTATGCAGTTTATGTATGTTAGGGAAAGTTTAACTTACATGGCCATTTCTTTTTTAATTTTATTGTTATTCACTTACCTCATCTGGGATATCTCTATTTGTTGGATTAAAATTGCAAATTTGAATAAGGATTTTAACTCATTATCTTTTATATTAAAACCATTGTTGAAATAGCGTTTTAGATAAAAGAAAAAATATTTAGTAAATATAGTTTTAATCAGCATAAATTTAATGAGCAGTGGTTTGCCTTCTCTTCTTTTGCAAAAGCAGCAATAATAGTAATAGCAGCCCAACCAATAAATCACAATGGCTAACTACGAATCCTCTCATTAATTTTAGAATCAATATATAAGTCAAAATCCCTCCTCCCCTCCCAAGCAACTTAATCTCCCGCATTTTTTCAACAACTCGCCTGCTTATTTGCCCTAAATAGGTGCTTAAAATGCAAATACCTATCAAAACAGGGTAGAAAAGTAAAATCAGTATCAAACTATAACTTCACCTCAACTCCTTAAGAATATTAAAATATTAATGAAAGTTTTTTAACTCCATTAGAATAAATTCAAAGAGGAGCATATTCATCCAGAGAGCCTAGAGAGATTCTAAAACTTTAAATATTATTATAGTTGTCTTCTATTTTAAACTCTTAGCCAAAGCAAATGTTAAATGGATAGTATAGGGGCAGCCAGAAATAGCAAAATAATAACCTGGAGAGATAAAGTAAACAAAGAGAAACGGTTTTATAAAGTCCTAATCAAGCAGAAATTCACTTTCCTCACTATACGCCATTAACTAACAGCAAATTTATAAAGATATAAATATTTTCTCCGCTTTTTATCCTAAATGAGTTATGATTAATGCGATTATATAAATACCATTTCTTTTTACGGCGTTATCTAGAATGAGTTAGAATCATCGAATAAAGACTTGTTTCTAAATAAATCTCAAATAGTAGATCAAGCACACCAAGTAGCTCCTCACTATCAGCAGCCATAGAAAGCAAACTCCTTGCAAAGAGCAGGCGTTACACTTACCTTGGGTCAAGATCGTAAGTCTCTAGGAGCTGACTAATAATAGCTTCAGAGATTAACAAAATTATATCCATACACAACATTCATTATTTGTAATTTTCTAGAAATGGAGATTTATTATAGAATAAAAGCATTGACTATAGCATGCTCAAGAAGGAATAATTTTATTGAATAAATAATTTTACTTTTGCGAATACCATGCTTAGCCGTAATAGAATCTAATAACTCCTTTCTAAAACTAGAAGCTTCCCAGTCTGGAAAAGTACAGGGATAGTTCTTATCACATAGGTAACTATGATAGCAGATCTCTAAGTAGAGGGAGATAGGTTTTCAATTAAGGAGTCAGAACAGGTGAGGCCTCAAATTCCAATCTCGCCCACCTTAATAAATTTATTCCTTAACCCTCTCATATAATTCCGCAAAAGAATAATCAAAACTTCTATTCTAACAATATCATATTTTAGGATTATGAATTTATTTAAAATGTAACAATCCTTTTTCAAACTCTCATGAAACTCTTAGTATTTTATCAGATCGCATTCCAGGAGTATTACAATAAAAAAGCAATAGCAATAATGCACTAGTAATTCACACGCAGAGTAACCCATCTTTGTTACTGGATTAAAATGCTCAGCAGTAGTTTGCTTTTAAGTAAAATTTATCATACACTCCCATCTCAAATGTAACTTTAAATAACCTTTACATATAATAGAGTATAACTTCTGCAAATGCGTTTTATAGATCCTTACTTTAATTAGTTTTTTTAAGCGTCAGAATCATCGAGCTCTAATCTATTGAGTCTGAAAGAGTAAATAATGAAACAGCAAAATCTCCTGAGCTAGATAGCAAGAAGCGGTCAAAGCAGAGCATCTATATAAGCACTTTCCACTAAGGATAATTACAGTGAGACCAGTTAGTTTAAGGAAAGCGTTTCTCCATCTGCAGATTTGTCAGAGCTATAATTCAAAATGTGATTGTTAATTACTAGCAAAAGGATATTCAAGAGAGGCTTAAGAAAAGACTAATCGAGTGAAAATAAATCAGAGGAGACTCAAGGAATAACTTTTTGAACATTTATGTGTTATTTTAGAATAGCTGATGACCATAGCAACTTTGAAAGCCAATCAATCATCTAACGGCACTTAAGATAACACCTCATCACAAAAGAATTAGCTTGACCATCTTCATAGGATAGAAAAGCTTAGCTCAAATATCTATCTTACTCATTATTATTCTCATTTGTTATGATATTGTTGCTCAAAATTAGACAGCTTGTAAGAGACTATAAAATACCAGCAGATGATGAGTGCCATTTCTCAATAGGCATAGCTCGCCCAACAATAGAATTTACAGTAGTAGCATTAATTGAGAAGCGCACCACAGGAAGTGATAAATCCCTATAGAGATTTGAAGGCAGAGCAATAAAATAGGAAAGAAGAAAGAGAAAGAGAGGAACAAAGAGAGAGGATGATAAGAGAACTTGAAGAACAGAAGAGACTACTTAAAGCTAAAAATGAGGAAGATACATAAGCATAGAGAAAATTCTTGGATGACTTGCTGTCAGAAGTCAAGAGACCCTTGAATGAGCAATCTTAAATGCTTTCTAAATTGAAGGAAAATCAGGAAGATAAAATTCAACAGATTCATCATCAACTTAATGAGTTAGGAAAGTATCAAATATTTTTAAAGCCTGTTTATGGACACTCTCAAATTTCAAATATTCTAAACTCTAAGAAAAAAGTAGCTAAGGGAACTAAAAAATATCTCCGAACAGTTACAATAAGCTTGATGGCTTGGCTAAAGTTGCTCAAGCTAATTAAAATTCGTGATCTCTTCTCTAAAGCGAAGCCTCTTTCTTTCATTTCATACTTTTATGGAAGCCTTTAATTTTAAATTTACTTTCTTTAGCGGTTTAAAATGAGAGACCAAACTTTTAATAAAGAAGCCGCTCAACAATTCCTGAATAAAAATCTTAGACACATTAATCACAAGATAACAAGAAAGAACTTCAAAAGGAGTTATAGTTGAACTGTTAAATGCTCAATGCTTGGCTTATTAAGGCTATTAAGATTCCACTTTTGAGTCTTATAGAGGATTTCAGTTTGAATCTAAGCTTATTCTCAGACCAAAGAACAGATGGGTTTGAAATTAAAACCAGATTGTTGAGGACTAATGCAATTGTATTATTTGTATTGCATAATTATTATTGTGAAAGGAATATTTCAAGGGATCCTCGAGAAAACAACTAGCGAAGATATCTCACCTGTTTTATTGAGCTATCTATCCTCTCTTTTCAAAACTGGATTACTTAAATAATTTATTTGCTTAATAGGATCGCATCTTCCGCCTGGGCTTTTGACTCAGTTCGAGATGAGTAAATTCGTTTACCTCGATTAAGATGGCGCCATAAATAGAGTTGATGAGAGAGGAGTTCAAATGATCTTAGGCACTTTGCTCCTTATAAAATCTTAGTGGGCAAAATACTAGCATCGCCTACTGCTAGTGGACTACAACCCACTCTTACTTCGAAAGCTTCGATAATTTAAATCGAACAGTAGAAGGTGAATTTCAAAGTTATAGCAAGCTTGGTCTACTTCACTGTAATGGAATACCTGGAGCAACTAGACTCATAGGCTCAAGGCTTCAGCTAGGATTTAGTGCACAACTAGGGATTCAAGCAGTTCATATTTCGGCAAGTGGAGGTAAAAGAGTATTACAAGGATCACAATTTGAAATGTAATCCAAGTTTAATTTTATAAGTGCTGTATTTTGTAATTACAACTTCAGGGTTCAAATGTTTGCAATTATCGAATAAATCTTAAATCGGCTTATAAAGCTTCTGATCAAGCACAAAAATTACTGAAAGAGGGGAAAAACGATTAATTATAATACCTAAACTTTTGATTTGAATCTTAAACTTAATTAAAATAAAATTTTAATCTTTTTCTAAATTTCTTAAGCAGTTTTATTAAACTGTTTTTAGTTTTTGAAATCAATTTTTATTAGTTATATATTATTTTAAATAAATTATCCAGTTATTTTAAAATAAAATACGGCGTTTCTAACTAAATTATAAACTTAATGATTTAAATTTATTGTGATAATAATTCTTAATTCGGGCTGAAATTTAAAAGATAATTAATTTCTTACCCCATTAGATTCATTACCAAATTTTTTTTCTCAGTTGATGAGTTCTCTCACTCAAATAAATTTTTGTTATCAAAGACTATTTAATGTTCAATCTATATATATAAATTAAGGGTAAAATTTCATCTCGAGACTTTATTTTTTCATACTTTGGTGATTTGCATTTTAAATTTAAAAGGCAAAATAGCAGATGAATGAGAGAATTAATCTTCAAAATTAAAATAGTAGTGATGGCTAGATATTATATTTTAAAAGTAACTATTCTCTCAGCAAATGTGGTTGCAAAAAATTCTCAATTCCAAAACCCTCAATCTTAGACCTAATTTATTGCTAAAAATGAAGGTGCCCTCAACTCAAGAAATGTTTTAAATAATAATCTGAGCAGTCAAAAAAGCATACCCATTTATTTGCCTCACCAAGTTAAGCCCGTTATTATGCCCATGTAAGAATTTATATGGTTAAGACTGACTATTTTTTGTAAAAGTTACAAGGACAAAATAAATTAAGACTCATAATTGCTCGGTTTAGGTCTGCAAACACAATTCAGTAAATTCCCTAAATTAAAAACTATATTGAAAACATGAAATTGCTTTAAAGCAAGAGCAGCATAAGACTTAACAGGCAGAATGATTCTAATTTAAAACATTCTTCTAGAGTAAATTAAGCAAACCATAGCAAATTGTCAGACAATAAGTGAAATTAAAGCAACAGTAAGTTTTGAAATCTTCCATCTCTGCAAATTCGTAATTATAGCTTCAAAATAGTTAACGAATAATCTAAGACCATGATGAAGAGTTCTTTTCAAAATATATTATTTATATCATATTTAATTACTATCGCAAACTATTTTGAAAGAATCATTTTAGGCATTTGTTTATGATAGAATTTAAATAGAAATTAGGTAGGTTGAAGAAGCATAATTTATATGGTCTTGTAATTTATATTTATTACTTTAACAGAGAGAATACATTGTCTCCTAAAATACTGATTTCTTAACTTTCAGTTTAAAAAATAATTAAAATCTGGTTATAAAAAGTAATTGTAACTTTTGCAGCTCTCCATTTACCCTCTCTTTATTTTTTAATTTTTAAAATAGCAAGATCCTGAAATGAGTTAGATTTATTAGCAAGACCAATAATAGCTTTAAGCTTTAACATTTTTTAAACTTAGAATTGAAATATGAATTTTATTTAAGCAGCCTTGCTCTCTCAAGACTTGGCTGATGCCGTTTAGCAAGTGAGTTAGAAAAGTGGTTTGTACAGCCAGCTTTTAGAAAGAAATAAACTGCAGACTCTTTACTACAAGCACGATCCTCATAATTAATATCTGGAGCCTACTTCTGACTCCCCTAATCTTATTTTATTAAATTTCTCTAATCAGTAAAGCAATTTTATAAGTGTATAGACTCACCCCAAAGCTTTGAAAGTGTAAACTTATGTCAACACTAGCAAAGTGCTCAAAATTAAGAACTAAGGGGAAGAGGATTGACTGCAAGGCTCGTCTAAGTTGACAAACTAAATTCTTAAATAGAAGATTCAACTTCAATCACAGAAGCAAATGCTCAGAGCTTAGTCTGAAAAGAAGATTACTCTTCCCTAGTCATCGTTTTTGGAAAATAGAGACATAAATGCTCAGAGGCAACCACTCAAAGTTTATCTTAATTTTAATTTAATTTAAGAAGAAGAGACTGAAGTAGAAGAGAGAAGCAATGTTTTTGAATTGGACTTGCCCTTTAATCACCATTGGAAAGAAACTAAGGCTTCTCATGTAGATGCAAATAAATCTAAGTAGTTCAGACAAATAGTCCCAGGAAATTTTGTTTATTTCTTATAGCATTTTAAATATGAAGAACATGAAGCGTTCTTCTTCTTCCAAATAGATTTTCAAATTTTCTGCTGCTAAAATTAATTAAACTAGCAATCATTTATTAACGTATGAAAACTAAATACAATTTAGAGAACTAATAGGAGATAATAATATTCTAAGAAATTTAGAGTAAAATAATTTAATGTTTTTTTAAAGGTGCTCAGTATTAATAAATAAGCATCTTAATGAGTTTTAAATTCTTGATTATAAAAATATTACATGCAATAATTAGAAATTGGATAATTCAAGCACTCAAGAAAATTAAAATATAAGTTAAAATATGTCGCAAAATATTAGGAACGATCATCCATATTAAGTAAAAAAGCAAGATCTGAGAGTTCAAGAAAATAACAACACACTCAAAAATCAAAATGCATCTCAAAAGCTATTGTTAATAGGGGGTGGTGGTGCTCACTTATCAGTCAAGAGTTAAAAGCTAGCACTAGAAAAAGAATTAAGGGATATCAACATTAGTAGACATAAGGACAATATAACTTCAATATTTGTATGCCGATTATTTTTGTTAAATAAGCAAATGGAACTTTAAGAGAAGAAAACTAGATAGATGCTTAAGAATCTCACAGAAAAGTAACTCCTAACTAACCTAAACGCTATCAGTGGAGAGACACAACTCTAGTAGATAAAGCAAAACATCAAATAGGAAATTAGAGATAAAGCACCTGAGGACCTTGGCTATTTTTATCCATACATTGACAAATTTATTTAAAGATTTATAATTTTGCAAATCTAGTGCTCTAGATAACTCTTTCAAAAAAATATAAAATTTATTACATTATTTGGAAAAATCTTTGGGTATCTCCAATAAAGTATCCAAAAATCTAAAGAGTGATATGATTTTGACATCTCAAAAGCTAAGATAATCTGCAATTTAGAAGCCTATGTTTTAGGATTTTTATTCTCCTGATAAAATTTATTTATAAAATGCAAGCTAACTCGTAACATGAGTAAAGAAATAAAAATTATTATGATTACTGTGCTTTGAAAAATAAGTTTAGATAATAGGATACATGCACTCATTGCCAGAAGCTTCCACAAATAGCTCGTAATAAGTGCAGGCAGATTAGTATTCTAACGGCAAGCAAATTAATAATCACAGTAGATATTATTTATAATTAAATTTATAATCAAGTTAAAATTATAAATAATATGTAGCCTCATCTCATTTTATAAAGGATCTAATTTTATGATCGTATGCAATTCTATATTTTTGTGTGTCATAAAAATAAATCACGATTGTGGTGAATCCATAAAGGATTGAAGTAAATTAATTTGTAATTTCAGAAGGATTGTGAGAAAAGGTTCAGGCTTGCAATCAATTTCAAAAATAATCAATTTTTAATGAATTATTATCTATAATTTTAAATATTTTATCATTTATATTATAGAAGTCCTATATAGTCTAGATAACTCTCCTCAAGAAAATAGAATCCGAGACGTATATAAGGTATGAGTAAGGAAGTGGCAAGTTTAGATGATTCCGATGAGCTGAAGATACAAACAAGACTCCGATTGTAACTCAAATAGTCTCAAAGAAATTAAAGCAGACAGCTACAGGCATCTTAAAATGGGGACATTAATCTTAAATCTGTAAATTATTATCTCATTTATAATAGACACTTATAAGAAGAGTCTTTTATGATAATTTTGAATTATAATTTCCTCTTTTAAGAGCCAGAGATACAATGAAGAAGAAAACTTTGCATCTTCAAACTTTAATTCCTCTTCTATTGAGCCCTAGAAAAATCTGCCTGCCATAAATCCTTACTAGCCCCAGGATTTCTTTGATAAAATGGAATAGAAGTTTCAAGAGCTATAAGATTCGAAGTCTCAGAAGTATTTTAGCGACATAATCAAGGATAAGATAGCAGAGAAGTATAAAGATACACCTGCAAGCCTGGTAGCACTTTCACACAATCGCAAGTACATACTTTCTTAATTGCTCAACAAGCAAAATATATTTAATAACCGCTCTCCAAGCAAGCCTAATAACTCATCATAAAACTTAAATATTTTAGTTATAGTGCATATAATGATAATTTTTAAACAAGGAAGCTCAGAATTTTAGTGCACTGAGTAGAAATCATGGAACTCGAAGCACTTAGACCTTAGTGCTCTAATCTATTCAGGGGAAGGGTCAAACTAAAAACACTGACTTAATGTTGCCAAGCCTCAAAGTACAAGCCTCTCAGCAATAGCTTCCCAAACTCTCAGCCAGGCAGTAGTAATCCTCTGCTCAGCGTTCTAGATTCCTGCAAGAACTTAGACAGCACTCCATAGCTAAGTTCAAAACCTATCTCACTAATTTCTTTCATATGATAATTTTCAAAGATATTTTCATGCAAGATGAAGACAAGGAGCGTAAGCAAGCGGAACAAAAGAAGTACAAGTCTCGCTCGTAGTTTGAAAACATTCAAACCTATTTCCGATTCCTACCGGCTGACAGGCAAAAGAGAATTGAAAAGCAGATTAGAAGAGTCATAGATGAGAAAGCCAGAATGGCAGAAATGGAAACATACCTTGAATAGTATGTCAAGGATGGGGAGAGAGATGGGGGAGGAGAAGAAATTCTAAGCCACAGGAAAGAAGATCTGAGGGATGCAGAAGAGGAGATTTTACAATCTCTGTCATCTCTATAGCTCCCAGAGGATTCAATGCAGTTAAATCAAATGCTAATTGATGAGTTAGAGAAAGAGCAACAGAAAAGTGAAATTTTAAAAATAAGAAAGTCATATGAAGCAGCCTAGAATCATAGGGTATTATGAAGACATCAAATTTTGCCCTCATGCTTTTGAAGAATAAAGGATTAAAAAAGAAAGCGAAGGTAGACTGATTTGAGAATTATTAGTTATTTAAAATTATAAATTATGATAAATCATTTCTTAGTTTGAGCTATTGGAGCTTATTTAACTAGAGTTGAAACATCTAGGTTGATATTCATCTTTCCTCTCATCATCTAGATGCATGTCTCTCCATTTATGATCTATGTTGTAGCAATCCAAATAAAATTTTAAATGAATTTAATGATATTAAAACACTGATTAATTAAACGATAAACTTCTTATCCTTGAAAAGTTTGTTGAGGAATCTGACTGCTGCAATTTCTCCATAGGTCACTCCTCCAATGAAATAGATGAGAACTCTCTTCTTTCTTTAAGCTGCTTACTCTAAGCCTGGTATCACTTGAGTTTGTAAATAAAAAAATGAATTAAGAGAAAATTAGGTCTCGCCTAGAATAATTCTATCTCATTTGGTGGGTAAACGTATTATCCAGGCAGTAGTTTCAGTTCTAAAAATGTTAAATGAATAATTCTTACTATTATGAAATTTTGATAAATAAAAAAAATTTAAATTAATTAAAGGAGCTTTGTGCTTAAAGATGAGGTTGGTTTTAATGCTCTAATTTGAAGCTCTTTATTTTTTAACTTTAAAGAGAAAAACTGTCCTTATTTTGATATTTAAGGGTTAAATAATTGATTAAGAAATGATATGCTTGCATATTTCAAGCAATATCTTCAGCTTTTGCAAATCCACCTTGCTGGAAAATACTCTCAAGTAGCTTGACTGAAATTGGAGAATAGCCATTATAGGCATAACTAATATCAGTTGGGTTATCAATCTGCACCTCCTCGTTAATTAGCTTGAACATACAATTCCAAATTCAGATTATATCATTAAATTTTAAAACACCTTCTTCAATTTAGCCCAATCGAGTCTCTTATCCTTCACTCTGAGCAACTTTGAGTCTTGCAAATTCATTAGAGTTACCACCTCTTCGAATCCGTAGTTATAGAGATAAAACTTCCTCAACTCGTTGAACAAGTCTTGCTTAAGCCCACTCTAAGTGACGCTAAAGAGGCACAGCATGCGAAGGATCTTGTCTCTGCTGTACTACTTTATCATCTTGTTTTCTAAAGTAGTTTGAATAGACTTGAGGTCCTCAGCCAGAATTATCTTTTGCTCCAAGCCATAGCATTACAAGTAGTCTAAGTCTTTTGTTTGGGTGTTGATGTAATAGGCAAGATTGATATGATGAGTCAAGATATCTTTCCCCTTCGCTATATCCATGTTTTTAAGCTATAGATTAATTCAATTGAGAATAAATGAATAAGCTTAGTGATGTAAGCATCAAGTTCCTCAATTGATTGAGGCTTGTCTTTTTCTTTTACGATGCTTTGAATCTCTTAGACTTTCTTGCTGAAAGTTTTCTCAAGAGCAAAAATATATAACTAAAAGTAAGAGTGTTGAAGTGCTTGTCTCTCACATCTTTGAAGATATTATCTTCGTTTGTGAGACTGAGAACCTTTCAAATTTAAGAGTAAATTTCTCTTAACATACTTAAAATTGCATTATAAAACCTTAGACTCTCCTTTGAGAGGTTAAACTTTTGTTTCTTCTCTTGTATTTATGGGTTGATTTAGCTGCAAGGGCTGTCCATCCTTATTCTCTGGCTTTATAATGGACAAATCTACTGATATGCTGCAAGTCTGGATTCTGAAAAACTCATCCAGGAGTCCCTCGTAAGTCTGAGTAACACAAAATGGAGTGACCATGTCTATGTTTCTATCCAAGAGAATCAAGGCATCTATTTCACTTTCATTCTAAGAGCCAGAGTTATCAACTTAAATTCAACACAGGCATAAATTAAACTGGAAGGGCGTTGGAGTTAATGCGATTCAAAATCTAGGTTGCATCATCTCCTTTAGCGAATTTATACTTGATCTATCCAAATACGCTCTCTAATCTGCTGATAGATGTTTACACATAAACCTTGTAATTGTCATCGTCACCAAGCATGTAATGAGAAAAAGTTATCTGCCATCTCTAAAGGAAAGGAGATCTTCTTCAAGTGGGATTATGTCCATAGTAATATGGCTCACTCTCTCTTAATCGTATAGCTAAGATAAGTTAAGTTATAATTCTATCTTACTCCTTCTTTTTCTAGCTCTTCATCGCACTCTATTGTTTTCCTGGGCACATACAGAATATAATAATCTACAGCCTTTCTAAAGCTCTTATGCTGTTTGACTAGTGCTCTAATTGATTCAAGATCAGGTCTTGTGATGAATATGACTTTATCATTAGTTGGTTATGCTTCCTTTAAACTTCTAAGACTGAATACTTAACCTTACATTTGGCTTTTGAAGAATAAGATGCTGATCTATGTTTGCAGTGGCTGGCATTCCGCCGAGAACAAAACTCAATACTTTCAAGAGTGTCTCATCATAGTAAACTGTCTTCTTGCCTTTTATCTATAGTAGTAGTTTAGTATACTTCTGCTTTATGGCTTCAACTTAATCTTACAGCTTCAAAGTATTTGACAAATTGACCTTGATAGTAGAGCCTTAGTAGACTGAAATTAGTTTGGTCGGCAGGGGGACCTTGAGGAGCTGAGTCCATTATTTTGATAAAGATTGATTATTATAAAGATTTTAACTCTAGATTTTTCCTCCTCTCTCATATATTTTGTTATTTGTAGAGCATTTATAATGCTTTAGAGATAATAAAAATATCTTAAATTTAATGCGATTTTTATCTTAGATTTTATTTATTTGATAACTGTAATTTCATTAGAAAATTATTGAGAATAAATATAATGAATAATAAATTTAACAGCACTAGCATGTATTCACCATAGAGATAAGCAGACAGTCACAGACAAGCTTAAAACAAAGACTTAGAAATAATTTACGACGAGCTCATGAGATTCTAACATCAAGATAACTCAAATGCCTCGAGAACTTAAAAAGCCAACGATCTTACCTATTTAAAGTTCAAAGATAAAAAGTCTTAAAAAGCTTCAGGCTTGAAGATTACCATTAAAGATCCACCTTTAAACATGGATGAAATACAAAATTTGAGAACTAATTCACCTTCAAAGACTTCAGATGAAATATTTATGTATTTTATTTGCTTAAAGATGTTCAATTCTCACTTTAGAATAAATTTGGAGGGGATACTCGAAAATTCAATGAGATATACTTCTCTCATAATATCAACATGCAAAAAGAAGGGCTAAATGGTCAACCCCAAACCTTCACTTCTTAAGTATCAATCTCAAATATTTGCCTTAATTTTTCTTTTAATAAAGGAAAATGACATCCTCATTTGCAGGTGATGCTTAAAATACTAAGAACCTAAGTTAGCCAATAAAAAGACTTAACATTAACCCTAGAAGAGAAAAGATCTATCAGAGTCTTAGAGCTCAATAATAACTGAGCACAGAATACTAGGATTTCAAATCTCCTAGCTAACAAATTTACCTTTTTATGTTTTAAAATAGAAAACGAAACTATGGCTTTTATAAATTTGCTTCCAAGTTAGATGGAAAAATAACTGGATGATAATTAATCTGCGAGTCGATAATTGATTTACTCTGAGCTTGAAAATTTCTCCATTGGTAAGACACAAATCCCCGATGGAGGAGCAAGTAGCTTATCGATGATGCAAGCAACGAATTCTGTTAATAGATTTAGATCGACTAAGAGCCATTACTCAAGTGTAAGGAAGCTTTCTCTATAAAAGGGAAGATAAAGCAAGAACAGTATACAACTACTATAGAATTCCAACGGCCATTAAAAGAATGAAATATCTATGGGATCCTATGATCTAAGAAACATGAGCCAGCCAATCGTAGTTGGAATAAATGTAAAGACGAACTTAGAAAATCAAGATCCCGATTTGAGTAAATATGGAGCAGAGAGAAGATTGCAGAATATTATTGAGGAAAACTCTGGGAGAAATAAGTATCTTTTAGATAAGTATTACAGCTAGCTCTCAAATTAACAGTGATTAAATCTATTCTTTATAAGCCCTTGAATGTAAAATAGTTAGACTTGGGGAAAATAGATGAATGCGTTTCTTAATAGCAACTCAAAAAAGTAATTGACTTTGGAAGGCATAATAAAATGAACTAACAAGAGTTTTAGAAGCTTTCTTAGTCACCTCCTTCCAGACATCATTCAATAATTATTATGAACGATTTATAATCAAAGATTTAGGAACGTTTTGAGCATGAAGAGTGCTTATCTCAATAAGACCGCAGAGATAGCCAAGTTAATCAATCAAGAAAAATAAATGTCTTTTAATGAAAAGAGCCATCTATTGATGAATGACATTGAAAGCAATTTCTAAATAATTTCAGAATCTACTAACTCTACACTTAAGAGATATTTCTTTTACAAGAATTTTTAGATTGTTGAGGACCAAGTTTGAAGAAATTAGACTGGTTCATCTAACAATGAGATCATTATGAAGAGTAATACATTTGAAGGACCTTAAGTATCTCTTGGCTAAAACTTAATTGTCTTAAATTTTTAATTTTAAATTTTATAATGAGTTTAATTCCTGCTTCCTTCTTCCACTTTGATTTTTTATTATAAAAATTTCGCTTAAATGCTTTGAGAAAAATTAACAGTAAAAGGCCTTTGAGTAGTTACCAGCAAAAGATACAAAGACTGAGATCCAGTAATTGGTGTAGCTCTTTTTAAAATTAAAACACCCCTTAAGATGATTGTATGAAAGCTTTTTCTCGTTTTATTTACAAATATTTAATATTATCTTTTTAGACTTGGTTTTTTACTTAAAGCTAAAGGAGTTTTACAGTAAGTAGCCAATGGTTTTTGTTTTTTCTGAACAAAGAAGTAGCTTAAAACCCCCCATAATTGGCATGTTTTTCCCAAAAAGGTTTCCCCCCAAATTGTGGGATTTAATAAATAAAATTCTTTTTTTTGAAGTTTTTAGCAATACTCGCCAAATAGGAGGCTTACAGTAACCCAAATTTTACCAGATGACAAGATTCGTCCTCTTTATTTCCCTGCTTACAGAAGGAAACTTAAAAGTTTTTGGAAAATCGGGACTGAAAGTATAATATTAGCGAGAATAAATAGATTCATCATGATAGCAATAGGTTAAGAACTTCTTAAAACTCCATAGAATCAAACCGAAGCTATATTGCAAGGTAAAAAACTGAAAATAAAGTCATATGTGGACACCCTTAATTCAAAATAAGTCCTTTATTTGATATTTTAAATTGAAAATATTCTCTGAGGATGTTAAATTCATCAAGTAGCAAAGATGAGATGCTTGGATATAATACTCCAGTTGTCCAATAACTTAAAACTTAATTGCTTATTTAGGAAGACTTCTAGTTTAAGAGTGAGGATTAAGACTATTAAGAATCAATGGGTGAGAAGAAGGAAATATATCCTAAAAAGAGAAGTGAAATCGTCCTCAATATTAATCATTTTAGCCAACCTGATAATAAGAGATATAAAATTCTATTGCTTTTTTTATAATAATGAAAGAAAATTCAGCTCTTAGAAATCATCCATAGTCATGACCCCCAAAAACGAATACCAAAACGTTCAAAACGCCAGAGAGGATTCTTTGTACTACTCTAAACGATAAAACGAGAAAACTCATTTCATAAAATCAAATTTCTCTAAGGAATAGGACTACCCTGAAATTATGGATAATTTTTATTTCTGTTTTTTTTTTTTAATTGATTTTTTAGATAACTCTAGTTCTTCCGTAGCAGAAGGGATAGAAATGGATAAACTTACTCCTAGAATTAATTTCATCACAGAGCCGCCCGAGGATATTTCTCCCATTACGAATATTAAGAAAGCTAAAGTTCAAACATTAATATTTAAGAATGACAAGCCTCACAGCAATGAGAATCATAAGATTTAATGTGTAACCAAAAATAGCTTAAAAAAGAGGGAGGGTGGAAATATTAAAGGTGGTGAAATTCGCAAATTCACCAAAGAGAGATTAGAAGATCCTTTTAATAGAACCTTGCATAAAAAACTCTTCTCGGTCGAATTTAATACTTAAACGAGGAAAGGTAACTTTGAATAAATAGAATTGAAGATAAGAAAACAGAGAGAGAAGAATCATCGATTGCATTTAAATTAAAGATTTTATTTTTAATATTGGAGAAAGTAAGAAATATTATTGTAGTTTAGTATCTTTTTCATCCCACATTTTTTTCTCATTCCTTAAACTCAATTATTTTATACTTAATCTTACAAAAAAAATTTAGGAGTTTAAAGAATAGCAGAAGAATTTAAAGATACCCCTGAAAGAGAATGCTAAGACTAAGAATTGAATTAAGCAGAAGATTTAAAATAAAGTAGGAAGGGGAAAATGGATGAGATTTTTAAGAATCTAGATTAGGATTTATGTTCGCATTGGCAATTAAAAACTTTATTTTATTTAAATAAATTTAATTTTATTTTAAGCAAAAAGAGTCCACTCTCAATAGAGAAAGGTTCTAAGTTACAAAATGTGATAAATTTGAACCAGAAGGCATCGCCGCCCAGTATTCAAGAAACAAGAACATCTTTGATTCAAGGTGTCAGCAAAGATTTTAAATTAAAAATTTTTTAAATAAAAAGCTTGAAACAGAGGCAAGAGCTTTTGTTTCAACAGACCATACAAAACGCTAAGAATTTAAAATTTTAATTATGGCTTAAGCCAATTCAAAGTGTCCACTAAATTTTTTTTTAAAAAATTAAAAAATTTACTAAATTTAAAAACAGATTCAATTTTAAAATTTCAAAAAAAAGTTTTTCAATCCGAAATTTTTATCAAAAAGAAAAAATTTTAAAAAAATTTAAATTTTTTAGTTAAAAATTAAAAAAATAGAAAATTTTTATAATAAAATTTAAAAAAATTTAAGGGAAAAATTTTAAAATTTTTAAAAGAAAAAGATTTAAAAATTTAGTCATATAATTTATTGAAGAAAAAAATAGTTTTTAAATGAATGAGAATTATATTATAGCTCATTTAAAGAATAAAAGTTTTAAAAAGAAATATAATCAGTGAAAAGATATTAATAAAGGAAAAATTAATATTGCAGAAAAAAAGACTGTATATTCATCGATTTATAATTTAATACTCATGAAAGAAAAATATTAACAATATTTATGGAATAATTAATTTTCACTCAAAATACATATGAATCTCAAGAATATATAAAATATTACTCTAATCTCATAGTTAAAAATGCTCAATAACATAGAATTCATTTTTCAATTTCTTTGGTGCTTTCTATGTGTAAGGCCTTTTAAGTTTAAGCTTTCTTCAGAATCCGAGTTTAAATCGTCACTTTCTGAGTTTCTATCATACTGCTCTCATATATTGTTTTCCCCTTGCTGTTAGCTCTCATATCATTCCTCACTGTTATTTTTTGTTCAGATCTCTGCTAGCTTTCAAGTATCTCTTTTACTTTAGAAGGGCTTCTTACGACTTCTAATTTTAAGTGATATGAAGGATTATTATCGTTTGGTTGCTGATTAGATGAATTGCTAGATGAGTTATTTTTAGCTCCATTTTGATTAATTCCAGAATTTGTGGCTTTTATCTTATGGGTGTTGCTACTATCTCAGTTTTTCTTCTGAAGAGTTATTAGAGCTGCTTTTTCTTTCCTGCGAAGTTGTAAAGTTATTTAGCTATTCATTACTCTAATGCTCAAAAAGATCTGCTGGATTATTCAAATATGGAGTCTCATAGGTATAGTTTGATTTTGATTCCTGAGCATTACTTGAGCTTGGTTGCTGGGAGTTCATCAACTCAGGAGTATTGTTGACTTTGTTCCAAGATGGTATTTATTAATTTTGGAAATCTGTAGAGGCACCTTCAGAAATAAGAGGGATGCTCAGCATTTTCTTATCTTGAGCTTTATCTCTTTAAAAAAAAAGATAAGGAATCTCTAATCGATTCTGAAGATTCTTCATTGTTTAACCTCAAAATAAATAAAGTTATGTATTCATAAGAGCTATCATCTATAAAGGATTTCACCGTCTTTCCTATTTAATTAGAGTGATTGGCAGCTCTTTGTTATGGATCTTGCTTTTCCGGACTTAGAGATCTCTCTCTTTCATCATTGACTGTACTTTTTGTATTTGATTTCTTGCTTTTGAAAAGTCCTTCCTCCGCATCCTAAAGCAACTTCCGATTATTTTGGACTGCATTTTGATAAGCTTTTTCCTTTTGTTACTTCAAGTCTGATGCTCTCTTGTGAATCTTCTGCTACATTATTTTTAGCAAGAAAAAACTAATTAAATTGCAAAATTATGAAATTATGGAAGTCTTCTAGAGAGCATCTTCTAGAATCTTATTGCCTTTTAAATTAAGAATATAAGGTGTGCCATTTGAAAGAGTCCACTCAAAACTGTTGATTTGGTTCTTATAGAAATAAGCATCTCCATTTCTGGTTTTACCTCCCTCCATTCTTTAAACCTGGTACTCATTTGAGATTTGAGCAATCTCCTCATCTAGCTCATCTTCATCATCTGTGCCGAATTTATGAGTTTCAACTACAGATTGCGGATTGCGTGGCTTTGATTCATTGTCTTTGTAGCGAGTTTCCTAATTGCTTGTCTAACTAGATAGTTAAATAGATAAAAGAAATTCGAAAGTTTCTATTAGCCTTTAGTTGACTATGGATAATTTTGGGATTTGTCTTTTAAAGATTAAAATAAGAAACCAGTCTTTTAATTGAGGGCAGCAAAGGGGCTTCTCTATTTGAAGTCATTGTCTAAAGGTTGAGGAGAAGTTATCTCAGGAAATACCTACATATTTCTATTCTTAGAGGTAGTTTAATTATCATCCCAGTTGAAAACTGATTCCTTGCTTTCCTAACTTATCAACTTTATTAGACTTTTTTTCTTACTTGAGCGTTTTCTAATTCTTGTAAGTACTTTTCTTTTGCACCTTTTCTTATAAAAAAATATGATAACTCACTAATTCACTCTAAAGAATATAAATTATTCTTCATTAGTGAAAACTCTAGAATTCTGAGAGGATGACATTGAAGATGAGGAACTACTACTACTACTTCTACTTGAGCTACTCTATTTGTCCAGGACTGTATTTCTTGAAGGCTCTCTTGTTTGGTCTTTTGAAAAATCTTGATCCAAGCCTCGATTAGAATCCTCATTCAATCTCCCTTCTCTCAGGTCCTGGTTTTCCCTTCTTGCTTGAGTGTTGTTTACTGTCATTGTTCTTTGCAGAAAGAGCGCCCTACCCTGACTATCTATTTTACTCATCCTTCTTATCGCCTTATTCTCTCCTTTAGCATTAGTGTTCCTCATTGCCTCATTTACATTTTTCCTGCTTTGCTTTGTCTCATTTGCTAAAGTCATGACAGAGTCCTCTTTAAAGGAATCCTTATCTGTTTATATACTGTCCGTGACCTGCATTTATTTTCCTCGATAATTATTAGGGTTCCCCGCAGGTACTGATAAGTTATAGGGCTCCGTTTATTTAGGCTTATTCTTTGTCTGAGAATTTATGTTAGCTAGCTGGCCTTTTTGATTCCCAGAACTTAGTGAATTCGTTCCTTAATAAATGAAATTTAAAATGTCTTTGAAAGTATAATAAATATACTTTCATCCTTGACCTAACAAACTTTGGCCTATAGGGTTTTAGAAACCATTCTATTAGCCTTTACTTGTAGTGGAGCTTGGATCCTCGTTTGAATAAGTACGAGAATTCTTTGCCTTGGGTCTGAAACGATTGATATTCATCATAACAACATTCTAATTTGACTACTTTTTGAAAGAGAAATCTCTGATATAAGTCAAAATAAAATTAACTTAGGAGATTAATTCAACAAAAGGCGTTCTTCAATAAACAAGCATAGATAAAAATTCATTATATATCCTCAAATCTTTTTGGTTGCCTGATCTTTAATTCTAAATGATGAGATTATAAGATAAGCGAATCAATTTGACCAAAACTTTGGTCTTAAAATTCTAAGATTTATTTATCTTTAGAATTTATGAAATGAATGAAAAGTTTAATTTAAGGTAATGGAAATTAAACTATTTTTACTAGGAACTTTTATCTATTTAAAGCAAAATAAAATACTTCATTTTATTTTCCTATCTTTTCTCCTGAATAATGATTTTGTTGAGATCATTGTCAATGCCTTTAAAATGATGAGCCTTGATGAATTATGCTAAATCAACTATCTCCTGTTGCAACTCAATATTATAGTCCATGTTATACTTGATCATATTAAATCTGCTCTTCATCCTATTATCATAATAGTTGAACATTTCATCTTTATCATCATTGTAAAACTTGATCAGAATTTTCTGCATCTGCATGAAATTTATCAACTCGATTTTGTGCACAAACTAGTATGTGAAATTTAAAGGGAAGGCCTTGCAAACTAAGGAGAGATTCACAGAAGAGTTTTGCTAATTCTTGTTGAAGATTTCGAATTTTCTCAAAAATGACTTCACTAGTTTCAATTCGTCTGAGGTCATTTGATCGACCGAGTTTTGCATCATCTCTCTCGCTCGTTCAAAAATATTTAAGACTTAATTGGAATTATCAGCATCTCTAATTTTAGTAGGATCATTTCTGTTTGTGAGCATAATATCACCCACGAGAGATTTGAACTCTCTTGAAAGTTGAGGCTCACTCAAAATCTGATCTCTTTAAGATATGAGAGCACGATCCATGGTTGAGAATATACTCTAATTTATACAAGTAAGTCAATTTTTACTTCATTTAATTGCTTTTCATCTTCTTGAGTTGATTGAACCTCATCCTGTACTACTAAGTATAGACATAAAATGAATCTGCATTGCATGAATTAATTTGTAACATTCTTTTGGCTATCTCAGCATAAGTTTGAATGATCAACTCCTTATCTATGATGAATGTATCACTCACATCTTACTCCAAATCATGCCTTTTCTTTTTCTCCTTGAAAGAAAGCTTTTGCGTGAAAAGCTTCTGCACATTTTACTTTCTCTAAAACACTATTGAGCTATCATCAGCCACATACATCAACTACTTCATTTAAACAAGGTAAATTAATTCTTCTTCCCTTCTTAAAATGATAATAAATTGCTCTTATGGTATCTCTGTAAATGTAGAATTTGTGCTGAATCATTTTCTTCTTTTCCTCCTCTTCGTGATTAAAAGACACACTTTTCTCAAAGCAGAGGATGTTGAAGAAAACGCAGGTGTCCTCTAAGTTGATTTTCAGCAGATAGAGTGGGCCTAGCAAACACCAAAGTATCGTTGAGAGAAAGTAGTTGCCCCAACCCTCAACTTGATAGAGCTTGAAGATGGTTTTGACATAGATTAGCGCATCTAGTGTCACAAAGTAGAGGAAATGAAGAAATATAAGCACTAAATTCTCTCCCCAGAAATTAAAATACTCTATTGCCCTTGAAACCTTCTTGGACAGAGAATCTGACCAGCATACTAAAAGAAGAGGAACCAGCAGAAAATTCAAAGGAGGGGGGAGTAGAATGAATAGCTCATAGCCGTTATCCTCTTCCATAGCTTTGATATATTTCGTCACAAAGATGAATGAGTACTAAATGGCATAAAAGTCGCCATTTTGTATCATATTCACATAAACCTGCGTTAAATGCGATCAAAAAATTTCTCCAAAATTTATTATGCCTAAATTTTAAATTACGTTAAAGGGGCAAAAAATATAGTATACTCAATTATCTCTTCATACTTTGATATATTTCTCCAAGATATGAGCTGCAAAAATGCCTTTTGAATTTTTAAACTGCTAAAATCTCAAAAAGTTCATGAGGAAAATATGTGAGATTACTATGTGCACTGTTTCAAGTATAGAGTGAGAAGTTGTGTAATTAGCCATATCCTTTTGATCGTACTATCCTATGAAAAAGTCTATCATTGCTCTTAGAGAGGAAAAGATGCTATATTTAAATTGATAAAATGCTTTAATAGTCTTTTGCGTCTTCTGTAGGTGCATTTTAGAATAGAAGATTGAATATTGTCGCAGCTATAAATAGATAGCTACACAAGATAACGAAGAAAGATATTGTCTCGTAAAGCATCTTGTATAGAGTGAGGGTTACCTTTGCTATAGAGCTCACAATCATGAAATAACTGAAATATATTATTTCTTTCTCAACAAAGCAATAAATTAAATTCTCTAGGTATACCTGAACCAAGCAATCACAATAATTGCATTCATGTAATAGTCAAGTGACCATTTAGATTTTTGATTGAACAAACTCTCTGGTTTTGAGTTTCCTATCAAGTTAAAAGCGACTATATTTGCAATTCCAGCACCAAAGTCAAAATAAGTCCAAAAATCGATTTCAACTATTTTAGTTGAAACATAATTATGGATAATTCTTTGAAAAAAGTTCAACAAGAAAGATACAGATAGTATAGTCCCAATGAAATTTACGTTCTTATACTTATTAAATTTTTGAGATATTAAATAAATTGGATACTTCTAAAGATTCCCTTCTATAACAGCTAGCTTTTCTTCTGTTGTCTCCAAATCCATATAATTTCTGGCAGTAAAAAGATTTTGATACTATAAGTTAATGTATTAGAAGCATCATTAAATATTTTAACATTAATTTTAAGCAGAACGTTATTGCAGTCGCACAAATAAAATCCTTAATGAGGATTAGATTAATACTTTCTCTTCTAAAAATCATTTGGTACATGAAATTGTAGTCATCTATATTTGCTTTGAATTTACTTCCTATAACTTCTTGCAGAGTGATCTTATGACCCTTGGCTCTTTTGTCTTAGTTTTAGGCGAGAAATGATGTCTTTGAAAAGTGAGAGAGCTTCCCATCAACCATAGAGTAGAATCTGCCCTCCCAAATTTTATCAATAAGATACTTGAGCTTGCTTTTTACTATAAACACGATAATCTCGTTCTGAGTGATTATGTTTAGCACAGTTCTGTCCTTGAAATCTTTCTCTAGAAAGACTCTCTCAATTTCATCGAACTATAGGTTTTCAATGATCAATCTTCCTAGGATTTTAAACTTGTGGATCAACTAAATACATTCCATATCGAGAACGTTGAAATCTAAAAGTGGTTATTTAAGGAGAGGATGTAATATTACCATATTTGATTCTCTTAAGATACTAGATCATCAGGGAAATTGTCATTATCGGATTATAGGCACCATCATGTAACTAGTCTCCAAGTTTGGAAGCAAAAAGCTTTGAATCGCTGTGTTAAAATCCCTGAAAGCAATTAAAAGAATGAAATTTACTTTAGCTAAGGTAAGCTCCATTTTCTGAAATCGTAAACAGCAGGAGGTTCAAGTTGAATAAAATCTTTTATCCTTTTTACAAGTCATGAACAACTGAGAAGATCATCTAGGAATCATTCATATAGTCTCCAAGAAAGTATTAGTTCCTGAGGGCGTGCTTTAGAAAGTAAGATTTCTCTTAGTGGACACAATAGAAGAAGAACTCTTTATCAGCCCACTTCTCATGATCGAACATGAATTTGGACGCTATTCTTTCGTGGCCTAAATCACACAAAATCTTCAAAATGTTTTCTCTCGACTCAAACTTCCATTTCAGAACTTAAGAGAGTATTTCCTCACTTGCATGATAATCGTAGTAGTCGTTTATTCTCTTTATTAGCTTCTCTAGAGTGAAAACATCGCCAAATTCGTCATCCTCTATCTCTGTAAAGCTGCTCTTAGTGTCTTTCTTCTCCACGCAATTTATGAAAATATTCTTCTTGTAATAGAAGACATTGCTAAAATTTCAATTTCACAAATCAAAAGCTTACTGAATAAAGAGAAGATTTCTATGCTATATAGCAAAGTCCATCACTTATTCATCTATCTAAACTGGGTATCTTGCCACGAGAAATGCTGCTATCTTGTCCTCATTTGTGTTCAGAGCAATCCTCAGCAAGTTTGAATTGAACTTTTTACTGATTTCGCTCCTGAATATCTTAGTCAAAAATATCAAGTCAGAGTCTCGTCTAAATTTTTAATATCACTTAATCTATTTATACTTACTCAAAATAGCTAAAATTGTTCTCATTATTTGTGTCTTTAATATACTCAGACTTTGGCATATTATCAAAGCTTTTTTGGAGGTCTATGTCCTACCTCAAAGTTTGATGAATTTTTGAGACTGTTTGATGCACAGACTTCGATCTCGCAGTCCCTTGCGCTGAATTTGAGCCAACTATAACAGTTCTGCTTGGACTTTGATTAAGGTAATTTTATTTTTTGCTTGTAATAGGACTATTATTGTTGCCTCTATTAGTTTATTCTTCCGAGTTATCTCTCTTATTTGATTGCAATTTATTTTATTTCTACTGATTAATTCCTAAATTATTAGGGTTTTAGTTTGAGATGGGAACCTTATTGAGGGTTGAGCTCAAATCTGCTGACTAATAACCTAGGTGACTGCTCGCATTTAGAGAGTCAAACTCATCTTCATTTCTTTGTAGAGGATTTGAAATTATTTTGGTAGCTTAGCCTTAGAGTGGCTTGAACTAAGAATGAGCATGTGTGAGCCTACAGCATAAATATTTATGAAATTTCAAAGAAAATAGATAGACATATTTATTATAAGCAGCAGATAGATGGTATATTAGCTTACCTTTTATCAAACTGACTTTTGAATTTGGAAGGAGTGGGCGACTGTAGGCTTTGTTTATCAATTGGGATTGAATTTTGTGACGAGTAGTGAGGGTCAGTCAATACAAAGTCCTCTTGCTCCAATAGTGCTACTCTCTCCTCTCTCTGATTTCTGCGGGACTTCTAAACTTAAAAATAGAATCCTTTTAAATGAGTTCACAGCTATTGCATATATATATTTTTGGGTTTATAGAATTCTTGATGTGAAGACTGAATCTCTTCTGATCTCCTAAGTTGTGTGTTTAGTCATATTTTATAATGAGCGATTGTATGATGGTCTTCAAGATGTCGTAGCGCTTGTAAATCTTGTTTGCTGTCTTCACTTTTTGGTTTTACACAGCCAGAAAGAAGGAAAGTAGATTCTTCTTCCAAAATTTTTGGAATTTAGGACTTTAAAAGTTATTTATCAATTTTTCTAATGAATATGGTATTAAATTGAGTGCATCCTTAAAAATAAAAACACCGTTTCTGAAGCTCACAGCAAGATCAAAAGCAAAATAATTTTTGGATTATCGAAAGAGTTTTACTTACTTGAGTTTGTTAAGGTCTCCTTCAAATGCCGCTTTCATATACTCATCCAAAATGTCCTAGGGCCCTAGTCTATAGATGGAAAAGCTATTTATTGAAATTCGAATAGCTAAAATTGGTATCAAAGAAGATGAACATAATCAATTATTTATTTATCATATTTAAACAAAGCTGAATCCTCAGGAATCTATATTCCAAGATTCATAGATAAAACAAATATGACTTTACAATTGATTCTTGAGGAGTCGACTGCTAAATTCTTATATTTGAATAGTTGTATGAATATTTTTGGAATCACCACCACCACTTACACTGAGTAGAGACTTTGCTTAGCTGGGCCGAAGTTCTCTGTTGAAAATCGCTGACTGTTATTTGTAGTAAGTTTAGGTTTAGAGAGGACGACTGTCGTGTTTTTTAAATTTGCTGCCTCACTCTTCCCTATCATATTCATATCTGTCGATCCCTCATCAATTTTGAGAGGTAGAATTTAGTTTCTTCATGTGTTTATAGAAAATAAATTGAAAAACATTAATGTTAGGTAATTCCTAAAAATGAGAGTAGAATTCACTTATAAGTAAGATATAGAGTTCATGCTTTAAGGATAACAACTCATATGTCATTTGTGAATTTTAAAATATATATTTCATCATTTAAAATTACAAAAAAAAGGAGAAAGAGATACACCTTCATCCCCTCCCATTAATATTTAATAAAATTAAAACTTTGAGAAAATAAATTCATAGTCTGATGGCCCCAACCTGGTTTGGTTGTGGCTGGTAAAGTTAGCGAAGTTATGATGTTTCATTTTATAATTTAATATTTTTTGAGCATGTTTATTCTTCAATTAGAATTTGAAATAACTCTCTTCTCTCTTTCTCTTAATTTCACTGACTATTTAGAATCAATCAAACTATAGTGCTTGCTAACAGCCTCAAAAATAAATAGTATATTTAGATTGGTTATTTAAATATTTTATTACAACATTAGGAATGAGTATAGTTGGATTGAATACTCATTTTAAAATCCTTTTTCGCTGTTCGAATTCACAACTCTAACTAAAAATCCAATTCACTAATATAGAATGACAGTCCTTTTTTGGGCTACCATATTGAAAAGCCAAAAACTATTTGTATATTTATTTCAGAAAAAAGTATGCTCTTATGAACAATCTTATTGACCTCAATGCAAAAATGATGTAATAATAAATTTAGAG
Source organism: Tetmemena sp. SeJ-2015 (assembly GCA_027382625.1). NCBI lineage: Eukaryota > Ciliophora > Spirotrichea > Sporadotrichida > Oxytrichidae > Tetmemena > Tetmemena sp. SeJ-2015. The sequence continues at coordinate 153,060 of JAJKFJ010021871.1, read as the reverse complement.
ATACTCCGAATGTTAAAATTTAATAATTAAAATTAAAATATAACTTAGAAGTAATATTTTTATGAGCTTTAAAAGATGACAACTGTAATTTGAATGCGAAAATTAAAAAATTAACTTTTTTTTAAAGTTGCTTATGAAATTCAGTTTTTCTTCATTAACTTAATAATGCTAGCCTCTTGAGCAACTTTTCTAAGTGCATTTTAGGCATTTGAATCTGAACTTAAATTCAACAATAAAATTAAAATACTTTTATCTCTGTTAATAGCTCCAAGAGTTGATACTGCAATCTATTTTCCAGCATTCTAGATCTAAGAGTTCCCCTTTTGGTCACTTGTCTAGCTTGGATAATGGTTGAGACTTAAACTGCTGTCTTAAGCTTTGGGTTTCCCTATGGTCAATGTTTGCTTAATTTATAAGGGATAAATAAATTCATTACAATATATTTACTCCTGCATATTTGAGGTAGGAGGTTTCTTAGAGCCTCCCTTGCTACCCTATGAGTTACTGTGACTGAAGGTTGGAGGAACTTAACCTTAATTTTATTATCTCATTATCCATCAATATTTTAAACAAATAATAATTTGGCTGGTTAGGGTTTATAACCTTAAGCTAACTTCATCAATCAAAAAAGAAATTAGATGAAAATTTCTATTTGGTTAAAACTTTCCTAAAGTTGATTCATGAAATCTTACTGTAGCCCTTTAGAAACCTTTTTGATGACTCTTTTCTTACTATCTTTGGCTTCCACTCCATTAGCTCCCACCCCCACATTCATTCTTTAGCTTGGAATTGATTGCCCGTTTTACATTTTTATACTGTCCCCAAAGTTCTTTAATTTTTAGGCAGAGAGTGAATTTTTAGACTTGGTAGATGAGAAAGCCGTTATTCTAAGGCTTTCTGGTGAGAATTTTGAAGATTATTATGCTGCTTAACTTGGTTGATGATGGATATTTAATTAGGCTTTTACGCCGTTTGCAGCTCCAAAAAGGCTTTTGCTCTTGTCTTTTTCATCAAAGAGAAAATATAAATTATAAAATTTCTTATCAAAGGAGTAAGAATTAGAGAGACTCAAGGGTTGATTGGAGGAATTGAGATTATTTCCATTCTTAACTGCAAATGACTTTCTGCTTATGACTTGGCTTGATGAGAGAAAAAATGATTTAATGTAAATTCATAGTTAATAAAAAGATGAAAGATTAAGAGAGGAGTTATTTTTCGCATGCAAGAAGCCCAGAAGTTACTTAACTTTCAAGCGCTCCATCTTCATCTGATTTCGTTCCTCAGTCTCCGAATCTTCCCCCTTATCTTATTTAGAGTTGTGCTAGAAAAGAGACACAATTGCATTTTGACTAGCAGAATTGTTAGCTCCACCGCTTGCATTCAATCTTAAATATGTTTATATAATAATTAAAAATGAAAGTGCGTTATTAGGAAAGTCATTATTTTAAGTCTAGATATTCTCTGATGTGTTCAAACCTTGATGATTGCTTGTCCCTATAATTATATGATGAACTTAAATTTGCTATCTTACTTTGTTTCGGTTATTTTTTCCTTGTTTATCTAGCGGGAGTGCCTTCTCCGTAACTGCCTTAGCCAGCAGCTCCATTTATAGTCTACTCCTTTACTCATGCTACTGTGAGCTAGAAGTTCATTTACTTTATCTCCTTTTTTAAAAATAAAACCCTAGTTAATTAAAGATAATATAGATAACTCCACCTAGATTTCCAGAGTTTGCCATAGCTGAGTTTGAATTTAATTTCCTATCGTCTTCAATAGGAGAATAAAGGATTGATGATGATGCAGTTCCCCCATGGCCATCTTTAAAAGTTTAAAATTATTATATTTTATCTTTGTGAAGAAGACTTAAATCTGCGTCTACATCAGCTCCTATTGCCTCCTCAACAATCAGAGAGAATTCATTCCCAAAGTGTATAGGGTTTGCAGAACTCTTGCTTTGCCTATGCTGCAAAACTTAGATCCTCTTGATGATCAAATTGAATCTCTCACTAAGTTTTTGTGAAAATTCATTCACACTTTGGAGGCTCGTAATTTCCACATCCACAACATTCTTTACTCCTAACTACTTTGACACATTAAACAAGCCACTCTTTTTACAAAAATAATTAAGAGATAAAGATACTTCAGGTCTGCGATATGAAAAAGACCTCTTTGAGTATTATTTCTTAGATCCCTTAGAGCTTTCTCCTTGATTGCTACCTTATTTTGAACAGCTTCGATATCTGTATGATCATATTAAGGCTGACCATTTTAAATATTTCTCAGTTCTTCCTCAAGTCTAGCTTTCTCAACTTTCATTTACTCCATCTTTCTTTCCTTTGTTTATTTAGTCTTTCTTAGATCATTCGTCCTCTCGATGAAACTAAGAAGACCCCTTCTATGTCATTAGGATTTGAAATACCGGGGACTGCAGTGATTTTCCTAAACGCTTTCTCATAGTAAACTCAAAAATAATTTACTCAAATTTCTTGAAGCAATAAATTTGTTTAGTTCTTCTTTTCGTTTACGAATGCTTTAGTTACTTAAAGTTTAGCAATCCACTTTCTGTAAACAATTTGTCTTTGCTTAAGCTTGTTTATAACTTTCTCTGGGCCTTCCATTCCTTTAAGAATTTGTACTCTTTGCTCCTCAACCTCAGCCACTCTTATATCTAGTTGCCTTTTCTACTCGATAATGTTTGAAACTTTCTAGATTGCTTGTCTGCGGAGAGTTCTCTTTTCTGCCATCTAAGAGTGAATTTCAGACATTTTTTTGCATTCTCCTCTACTTATTAAATTCATTATAATCTAAAAGTAGTATATTAACTTCTGTTTTATACTGTTGGATTTGTAGTTCTTGATACTTTACAAGCTTTCGCATGCTTTCAACTTGCGATTCCAAATTCTATATGATTCTAAGAAACAGAAATAGGAAAATCACTTACTCTAATCCATTCTTGATTTTTGGCTGGATTTCTCTAGCAGACGATGAAAATTTGCTCTAATCTTTTCTTCTCCACCTCAACTCGATTAAGATTCTCATATGCTTTCAGCAATTTCGCCTCTGTGGTTTCGAGCTTTACTTTTTCTTGTTGGTTCAAGTTTTCCTCAGTTTAAAGAGTTTCGTATAACTCCTCCAGAAATTTCAACTCCTTTTCTCTTCTCAAACTATAAAGAGTTAAATCTTTTTCGGGGTTCTTCTTACATTTGAAAGTTGATCTAGTTGAGGTCAAAACCCATGTCCATGTTTTGAGATTCCAAATTCTGAAGTTCCTTCTTCTCTATCTCATTTATCTTGTCTGTCAATTTGATAAGCATTTTTTCAGGTGACTTTTTGTCTTCTGCGTCCAAAGATAGAGAGAGCAGATTTCTTGAAGTGCATGTCCCTTGAAGGTAATATAGAAAAATGAAAATTATCAAGCTTCATTGTTAAAAGGAGAATTTAGAGTGGTTTGGTTAAGAACGAAAGTATTATTCTAAAGTCCTTACATTCCTCCTGTATTCACAGAGGATGACCTATTGTTGGTTGTATTTAATTAACCGCCTGCTGAGGTTGTAACTCGCAAATGAGTTCTCTTATTTCTTTCCATTCGAGATTAATAGCCAAGTCCTTTTGTCAAATCATGTCCATTTAAAGTCTAGGCATGCTTGGTGCTTTATGGACCAAGAGGTGGAAGAGTAAAATTAAATCTTTTTGAAGAGTTGTAGATCCACCAACTTAGCCAGTTGCGAGGGTAGATGTGTTTTGCTTCCTCTAGTTCTGCAAATTCATTCTTAGCTCCATTTTAAGAGGCGTAGCTGCAACCATTTAAAGCTTCTTAGCGGACTTGCTTGGAGAATGAGATCTGTGGCCTTGTCTAGATTTAGCCATGGATTGATTTACACTTGTAGCTCCATTAGACATGGCCGCTCTATTGTTCTTCTTCCTCAGCTTAGCTTCCTTAAGAATTTGAATTGTGCCATTCACCAGTTCATTTTCCTTTAGCAGTCGAAATGTAATTAGGTATGACTGCCCATGGACATCTCCATTATATTGGATAAGTTGCTGTACACATCAATCGTGCACCAAGGGAACTAAACCCATATCCAGCGCTTATAGTAGTAGTAAATCTAGCCTCTTTCATTCTTGCCACTTTTGTTTTGGCCTATGCCTGTTGCTGAGTCTCTATTTTTCTCGTTATTCTAATCCTCCAATTCCCTCTTTATCTTAGCCATGATTTGCTCTCTAACAATAGTGTTATCCACATTAAAGTGCTCTACATCTCCTAGTAGAGGTTCACTTGCTAAGGAGCTGACTGCACTTGTGTTTGCCTGAGGGTTGTACAAATCATCAAGCTTTTATAATTCCCCTAAGAGAGTTATAGACTCAAGTTCTGACTATCCTCTCAATAAGATAATGTAGATAAAAATTCAAATAAGCAATTTCTCAAAGGAGGATGTTTGAATTGAGGAGTATACTTTGTTTCAAGATCTGCAAGCTCTTTGAAAAATCTACTCAGCTAGATAAGAATCACAAAGAGTTCTTAATTATTTGGTCGATATTTTACTACAAATCCTTCAAGTGCTTTGTTATACTCCGCAACTGGATCATATTTGTGCTGCTCAAGCCATTACCAATAGGAAGCTAGTTCATGCTTAATTTCGGGAACAAACATTATTTCTCCGATCAGAAGAAAACAAAAAATAAAAATTTAGGAACGAAATCCTTTATAATATCTCTAATAATACCTCTTTTTTAATGAAAAAGCTCTTTTTCATCCTCTATGAATAAATTATTAAAGTCTAAATACTGGATTGAATTCTCAATTTTTATTTTGAATCTACTATATTGAGAAGACCTCGATATTTGAAATTAAATCCTTAAGTTTGATCCAGCTTTTCCCCATGAAATACTGATAAAAAAGAAGACTATCTTCCTTTTCATAATTTATTTATGATGACTAAGCTCATCTATTTGTCTTAGTGAAAATGATTCTTTTTCGATAACAAGAGATAAATTCCTGTGAAGAATAATTTTCTGGTCCTCATTCGTAATCATAGGCACGCATTATTTATTTAGCTAATTCATGAATACATATTTAATTTTTCATTCTTTGACTGCCTTTTTAAAGCTGGCATGCTTGAAGAATATCTATTGCTGCTCTTTTATGAGGAGAAAGCCAAATACGGAGAGGAATCTATGGAATTCTTACTCACTCAAGTTTGGGATGAGCTCAAGCAATTCTTCTTCTGTTATTCCTTTACGAGATACGTAAATGTAACCCAATATCAAATCAAACTAAAAATTGAAAAATACAAGTCCTTTATAAATAAAATGAGATATGATAAACTTGGCAATGTCTTCATGATTATTGGGAGAGTGAGTAGGGCTGCCTGAAAGAGTGAATATTCTTCCTCTGAAATGTATGATTGCTTGTATCAATAGTGATTTCAGAGATTTGCAATCCAGAATAGTCTTTATGTCTAAAGGAATCAGCCTATTCATATCCTCATCTCTCGATTCATACTTATTATATATCAGATGAAAGTTCATGAGGCATTTGATTACTATATAATAATTTGATTACCAAAGGATTAATGCAAGGTTGAAACGGTTAGGTGACGCCTTCACATTCGTCAGCAGGCACTACGATATTCTTGAGGTAATTTTTCCTCACAAAATACTTAAGAGCATTAGACATCGAACTTCCTTGACTCCAAAATATAAATTTAGATAACTCATGAAACTTTTGAGAGCTGCATTACCAATATTGTTCACCCCACCTACTGGATTATTTTGCTAAGTATTTTAAATTGAATATATAGAATATTTTAATAAAACTTAGTAGCTTCTTTGAACTACTACTGTAGTGATGATGCTGTTATTCCTTCTTGCGATGAATTTATAAGTGGAAGGCTGGGCTTCGCTTGAGCTCCTGCATTAACAGTTGTGCTCAAGCCTTTTAAAGCTGAAAATAAGGAGAATTAGGGAGCAGATTAAATTGTCTCCTCTACTTAAGGCTTTTGATTAGCCTCTTCTTCTTGTTGATTATTCTTAAAAGGAGTCATGCTAATGAGATTTTAAGCAACGAAGTATAATTTGTGATGATCGTTTTAATTATTTAAACGAAGCTATCAGTTTAAAGAGAGCTTACTCGCTGAAGAATTTAATTTTAATATACCTATAAATGTTTTAATTTCTTGCTTTACGTTATCTACTTATTTTTTGGTGAGTTGCTTACCTACATCTTAAGCTATATAATCGTCCAGCATCTATTGAATTTCCGAGGGAGCAACTCCGTTCATAAAGATGATGGGATACTTTCTGAGCTTGAAATGATTCATGGCTTTGGAATTTTTACGAGTCATCAAGATCACTTTAATGTGGTTGGGGAAAGTCCAAGGGATCCAATCTGCTGACTCTTCACCCTGAGTATCAACGTCTTTGAAATTCTCAAGCCCGTCTAGCACAAAAATTATCTTGCTTTCAGGATCTAAGCGCTCCTCGTGCTTTTGGCTTGCTAACTCTAGCCATCTAGCGAAGTTCATTCTTAATTTGTCATCTATTATCTCAACTCGGTGCTAGATATCATACTCTTGTCAAAATTAAGTGAGAACTAGAGAAAAATTATTTTTGTCTTGTCTGAGTTTGACTAGAGAGCGAAAAATGAAGGACTGGTACTTGAGATCGCAATTTGAGACACCAGCGAAATGACACAGAATAACATGGTTTCTATTCACTGGAGTTTAGCCTAGCTGTGCTCTCTAATACATAATTATAATCTCACTAATTCAATGCTTACAGGAGGATTCGTGAGATTTTTCAACCATTGAACCACGAAAGAAGTTTTTCCGCATCCTTCATCTCCAGTCACAATCAAAGGCGTGTTTGAATTTCCATAGCTCTAATAATAATATCATCTCATTCTAAAATTTACATCTGAAAATCTAACTTCCTGGGTTTCCTTCTCTTCTCTCTTCTTTTTAAGGAAGAAGTCTAAATAGGAGAGCTCGTTTTCATAACCATAAAACTTCCTAAATAAGTCATTAGAAACTGAAAAAGTAATATGGAGGGGATACTCACTATTTCTTGAAATGATCAATGACTGCAGTATGGGAAAAGCTATAAGCAAAGCTGATTAGACTTTGATGGGAGAATTTTACTCATTGTTGCTTTTGAAGGCACGGTTAGACATTTCTTAAATTAATTTCAATCTTGAATGACTTTCTAGCTTCAAATAATAGCTATTCCTGAAGAAAATTGAACTGCATAATGAATTTACTGTAATCAAAAATGTTAAAATGTAAAGTCAAATGTTATAGCAAATTTCTTCAAACTCTTGACCAAGCTTCCACTTTCTAATGTGCTGGAGCATTTATCTTTTGAGTACATGTTGCTTTATCCAGTCTAAGCTATCTTCAAGAGCGTCCATGGTCATGCTCATCAAAACTTAATTCTTAGCAACAGTCCTTAGAAGACTCAAATGATTTACTACGATCTGAGACTTATCTCCACTGTTTACTGAGTTAGCATTTCTTCTATTTCAAAAATTTAAATCTAAAACTACATATTAAAAATGGTTTTCCCTCAGTTTATTTAATCCGCTCTATGATATTGAGATAAATCTTGCTCACCATCAAGTGGCTTATTTCTTTAGCTTTGTTCATCTGTTTTCTTCACGATTTTACTGAACTTGGCCCCAAGTCATATCGAAAATTTTCAGAGCCAATATAATCTCGCAAAGACATGGTCTTTAAGTTTTACTATTTCATTTTTCCTTATTGGTTAGTCAGTCGTTTATACATAGTCTTCTTTAGCATGAGTGGATCAGTTTCTTTCAAATATTTGAAAAGAGAGAAAAAGAGAAATATCTAAAAGGGTTTTATTTGTAGGGAGGAGGTTGGTTTAAATGCAAAAGCTCTTCGCTAACAAACTGTGGACCACTTCCTCTGCTTTATAAAAGTTAGCATTTTTATTAGAATATACTCAAATATTAAGCTTTGACTTCTTTTATCAACTTGCTAACTTTATGCTCTATCTTGGCTCTCCTAAACTCTCTTTCGAATGACTTCTATATCTTCCTCATAGCTGGGTTGTTCCTCTCCCAAATCCTCGTCCCCGACTTTTTAGTTGAGATTTGAAAAGTCAGAATTGGGAAGAACTGAGTAAGCCTTGCTTAGGCCAAAGTCAATCAACTATTCCTCCTTTCCATTCATCTTAGCTTGCTTCTTATTTAAGTACTCTTGCAGGAGATCAGAGTTCAAGTAAAACTCTATACATACATTTCATAGATCCTTATATTAAAGGACTCATATTTGGGTCTTTTGCGCTTTGAAACAATGAGATTCTTACTGACTCTCTTGATCACGCTCTAATTGTTTTCTAGTTTGCCTCTCATCATGCGGTCGTTAAAATGCTGAGCCTTTTCCATATCTCCGAGATAGTAGTAAGTCATAGCTAGCTAATCACAGGCAGCCACTTCCCCTTTTTCATCCTTCTGCTCCCATGAGAGCTCAAGCTACTTTCTGAAAAATTTGATCGCAGAGGTATAGTCCTCTATCAATCTGTAGCAGAGACCTATTTATTCAAAGCAGTAAATCTTCTCTCTGTATCAATTATACAACCATATCAATTATTGCTTTTTAGCTTACCAAATAGATAGATTTGAGTATCTTTACTTTTCATCACAGAAATTTTTTAGCGCTCTGAAATACTTTATAGCGTTCATGAAATCCTTGAACTCTAAAAATATTTCTCCTTGAAATTTCAGAGTGAAGAAAGCCAGTGTGAAGGCTTCATTACTATAGGAGGCTGCACTACTGCCGCCACTTCCTTTCTCACCGATAGTATTAGCTCCAAGGCCCTGGGATCTCTTGAACTTTTCTTTCTCTTTGTCCATGCAACAGAGTTCAACTGCTTATGACCAGCTTTGGAAAATCTGCATCTTTTTGAAGTCAGTCTAGGAGGCATTATTTGAATGAGTCTTTCTTGTCAGCACACTCATTAATTAAAAACTTAGAAAATTAAAAAGACATTTCTCACTCCTCACGTTATTTATACAGTCAAGAATATAAGATAGCTTTAATAAAGCAATTTGAATCCTTTGATAGAGATCTATGGTGTTAAATATTTCATCATAAGCTGCATTTTCAAAAGAGAAACTCTACAGAAATGACCTTTTGGGAGTATGGCTATATTTTGAAAGCTTAATCTCGTTGCTATTTATAGTGCTGGAGGCTCTTGGAGCCAAACTTTTTTTCAAAAGTAATGTGAGATCGCGGAAGCAATATTCTTGTTTCTACTAACTGTGATGATGATTAGAACTTAAAATTAAAATAAAGGAAGCGAACCTGAGTTTGAGTTAATAAGAGACGAATTCTAGGCACCTGACTAATTTAAGCTCGAGATCTGTTTCCCTAGTGAATTTAAATTTTACTTGCTGCTTCTCCTTTCAATTGCAGGAGCTAGCATGGTTTTGCTTATTATAAAAATAATCAACACAAATTCTTAATAACATTTAAGCTTCCTACAGCTAACTGCATCTTAGATTGAACGTTGAGACTTTGATTATTTTCATTCCCAAAAAATCTGACTTCTTTCTTGAGAGAAGTATTTAGGTCTCCTCCTTGAGAGATCATATCTTTATCATCTATAAAATATCCAGAGCGCTTTGTCATCTAGCTTTCTGTTGCTTTATGCTGAATGCTGTCTGATAACTCTCTTAAGCTTCCATTATCTTCTAAAAAAAATACTAAAGTTGATATTGAAAATACCAAATATCTCTACTCTAGACATTCACATGCTTTTGATTCTATTAGAAGTATGATGAGAAGTCAGTGGATTTGAAATCTTTTAGGACTCCTTTCTCTATGAAGCAAAATATTAAGATATAAATCATCAATTTATCCTTTAAAAATACTTTAACTCGATAAAGTAATTTAAGAGCAAGTTATTGCTATCCTTGTGTTTCTATTGCAAATTCTAATTTAAATCTATAGGTTCTATAGTCAATGATCTCTTCTCTTTGATGGTTCTTTTACTCTGAAACATAGATTAGCGATCCTCCTCCTCAATCTAATTTAAATGAGCAGCTTTGCCCAAGGACATGGCCTGAGTAGCAGCATTTGTGGATTGAGAACTTTAGTTGCCAATTTGTCTAACAATATGGGAGTATAAACTTATCTGAGATGAAAATTAAGTCAAGTGCAATTATCATTTATTTTATGGAACTCTTCTAATCTGATTACTGAGCAGCCTAATTATCCCTCGGTGTCATTGCTGCACCGAAATCACTTATACTCTCATTAGTCAAAGCTTGATGCCCCTCGATAGTATTAAACTTAGACTTTGAATTGCTGGCAACTATTTTCTTGCTTTAAATTTATTATGAGAAAATAATATTTCATAATAAATGTTTGCCTCCGTAAATAACACTATCTTAGCCCGAAATCCTCTCAGGATTTTTTAATTGAGTGTTGTTGAGATTTCTTAGGGCATCTGCTCCTTCTAGCCTAACCTCTGGATATTTAATTTAAGAGGAGGCTCTTGCTGGAACTAACGCTTTGATTTCTCTCGGCTTTTCCCGAGTTGTGGTATGAGCTGTTATTGAAACTCTATTCAGAAAGTTGTTATTCATGCTTGTCTTATATTTATTAAACATGTTAAAATTAACTATAACTTTTTTTAAAACTCAAATTAGATAAGTAAATATTGATGAAGACTCTTTCTCAATCGATCGCGGTTGCTAGTTACTTCAGACGATTCCGGTTTCTTGGGGACTGTTTAGGACAAAGTTTGATTAGAATCTCTTTGCTTAGCGATATTATTGATTCTTTGCTGATCGAAGGTGTCAATTTAAATCTACCTCTATATTGCCGAAGGGAGTCTACAATCTGCAGACTTAGTCCAGTTTATAACAATAATGTTTTTCTAATCTATTAGTTGCAAACTTTTAGGTTATTGATTAAGAATCGCTATCGTTCAAGTTGAAATGGCGTGGCTATTTCACAGATGTTAGTCGAGGATGTGGAGAGAAAATAATTATAAACTTATTAGAGGAGAGTAGAAATCAACAACGTTTTTATCCTCTGTGTTGAAAGTAGATTTGAAATACTAAGTGGTATTAGCTCCCTTTCTACTAATAAAACTTCCTAATGATGACTTAAAACTTAGAGTCAAACATTTTTCTTAAAATGATGAACCTTGATACTTCTAGTCCAATCTTCTATAAAGATACTTCCTCTTATCTTCTAAAATTTTTCCTTTCCTCCTCGTAGTAATTTTCTAAGAGTTTGCTTGCCTTAAGAGGATCAGCGAAACCTAAGATTTACTGAGTCTCTCTTTCAATAGAACTCTTAAGTTCCTTCCTTAGCTGTATTGTCTTTTCCCTTTTTAATTTCTTAGAGAGAGGAAGCCCAATACGATTCAGCATATTCACTGTTTCAGACTTACACTGAACTTGCTTAGATATTCTTCGCACTAGACGAAATCTATCTTCTTGTTTAGCAGAAATACGAATATATGTATAAAATACGATTAAATAGCTATTTAGCAGCTTTTCTATTCCCAAGGCGAGATGTCGGTCTTTAAAATTCTAACTAATTGGTGTTGGAGACTGAGGGGCACTCGCAGATGCATTTATGTTGCTAGCGTTCATAGCAAGATTCAAATGGTTGAAAGCAACAGTTTGAGAGTTATTATGGCTCTACTAACTTGTATTAACGCTCAAGTTGTGATGTGGAGCGCTCTAAGTTGGATTAGTCTATGCTATTTACTTTTTAATTACAGATTAAACTTTAAGTTTCTAATATGCTAAAGTGGGAGTGCTTGGAGCTTATGATCCTTAAACAGGGGAAGTAAGAAGCGGACTTCCTGTTCATAAATTAAGGCAAAGGAGTCTGATTTTGCAGCTACTGAAATGAAGAGGTGTTGTGAATAGTGAATTGCGAAGTCTACCTTTAGTTTTCTAAGCCTTGCATAGTTGTAGCTCTTCCCTTAGCTCTATTATCTTCCCTAGAGGGATGCACCTGCTCTATTTATATTTCAAAGATCTAAGCCTTATCCTTTGCATCCAGAACTTTTGACTTCTAAATCTAAGGCGATAAAATCTGCTGCTTCTTTTAAAAACTTTGCGACCCATGATTCTTAGAAAGAGGACTGAGAGATGATTTATCGGAGGCTCCTAGAGTTTTTTATTTGAGTAGTAAGCTAGAGTTTTTCTGTTAAGTTTAAAAGTTAGCAGTTTAAGTTGAAGAGTGTGTCTTTGTCAGTGGTGATTGATTTACAGATGCACTTGACTTATATAAATATGAGAAAGATGATGATATGTTATAAATATTAAGTCTGTTTATTTCCGAAGAGTTTCATGGGACTGAGTAACTTAAAAGAAGCCTTTTTTTAATCATTCTCTTCTCTTGGAATGCTGAGGTTGGAACTCTTTTTCTTGGCTGAATCTAAAAGAGAAAACCTAATTTGCTTTGGCTGCTGAGGTTATTATGCCGAAGGTATTCTCTCGTTCTTGTTTTAACTCTGCTCTTCTGGACTTTATTTTTATGGTGATGCTTTTTAAAAATACAAAATACATAAGTAATTTATTTATTTATTCATTAAAATATGTTTGTCTCATCATAGAGTTTAGTTTGGAATATCCCTATTGTAAATAAATTTTATAATTTCAAATTATCTTATAATCAAGTTTTTAATACCAAAATTGCTCAAAATGAATGATTGCCATTCTAAATCAAAGACTTTTAAACTACAATTCTTATTAACTTTAAAAAATAAAATAAAAGAATTATAAGTTGAGGAAATGCTTTGAGAGTCTTATGCGGCATTTACAAATATAATTTTAATATTAGTCTGAAGTCTCAAAATAAATAATTTAAAGCCAGTAACAAATTGAAATAAGATATTTGGAGTTTCATTTCTCTCTCCTCAATTTACTTTTTAATAGAATTATTTACCTCGTTGCATTCATAATCATAATCATAATCAGAAAAGCAAATTGATTTAGAAAAGGTACAGCAAGAGTGAACTTCGAAAAATATATAAATTATTAAAAGGTTATGCTGAATTTCATAATTGTTCTATCTTATAAATTTTAATCAAAATGTCTAAAAATGGCCAAAAAAATAATAATTTATCTTCATTTTAACTTAATTTTAAAATGACAAGGCTAAAGCAAAAACCTCCAAGACGAAATAGTGTAAAGATTGTTGCAAAATAAGTCGGTGCTCTTCCATTCAACAACAATTCTTCGCAAGACTTATTCTTAGTAAGCAAAACATTTAAAGATATTTCTTAACAATTATTCTGCTGATCCCTGCTGTGATTTTGTTCATAATTTCAATTGTGATTCTTGCGGACGAACCACAGGTGTATGCGGATCTGATCTAATCGGAGACCTCTGACTGGTCCTTATCTCCAATTGTTGATTTCCTACCAATATCAACCAATGATCTCGCTTCTTAAGCAAAAAGATCTTTAGATGATCACTCCTAGTCAAATTAAATCCTTTAAAATATGAAGCATTTATATTGCACTCCTCAAATAATAGCAGACTCAAGCTAAAAAAAGATAATTATTAAAATCAAATCAAGACAAAACTTGCAAATAAGAAGAAGAAGGATAGGAAGCTTTTCAAAATTATGAGGGCACTAGTAATGTCTATTAGAAAATTTAGCAATAAAATGGTGGCAATCATAAAAGTTAAGAATAAGTTTTTGGAGAAACTTTGGATGAAATATATAGAAACTTGCAATCTATCATAATTAATTAAGTTTATCACTATTTTGAAATATCTACTAAAGTTTATGTCTGCCCTCAAGGATATATATTTTTATCTGAATACGTTTTGTATATGAGAAGCTAACGACAACATTTCTGGGAACTAAAGATACTTGCAAAACGGACAAATATTATTTCTTTATAGGAAAATGTGGTAAAAATCAAGGAACTTCGGGTGTAAATAATTCCTCTATTTTCATATAATTTAATAGTGTTTTATTCCCAGGAATAGAACCTCAAGTTATTGATGTCTTTGAAGGAAACATTCTATGCGTGAAGAGAGAACCGAAATTAAACTACCATCAAATTACTTAGCTGAGAGGCACTAGTTGCGCTTAGAAAGATAGATGTGGTTATTGGAGTACGGGCAAGGATCAGGATTATGGGTATTGCTTGATCAATCAGTTTCTAAATTGCTCCCTCACAGGATTGGATTTTAAATACTAAAATGACTCCACTAACATCTCTAATGATACTATTTATCGAACTCAACCTATGAAATTAGAATATACTCAATAAAAAATATATCAATAAAATTCAGACTTTGCCTGATTAATATAAACACCAGTATTAAATAATGTGGAGATATAAGCAGACTATTACTTTATGTTTTGGCAGCGGGACCTTTATCAAAAGCTTTATAACTTAATAACCATAAAGCATGAGTGAAATTAAATTTATGGATGCTGAATTATGGAGAACCCCAAAGCCTTGAGAATAGCAGTAGTTCCCAATTTGTTGCTCACTTACCCTAAATTAGAACCCCTTCTATTATAAATGAGGTGCCACAAAGAGTAGTAACGAAAATAAAAAAAAAAACAGGTTGGAGTGGCAGAGATGCACAAATATACTTCCTAACCTAGAAGAAATTTTTCTGCTTCTTATATTTAACTAATTATGGTAAAATTTTTACATTAACTCCACAATATTGTAGAGACATGAAATTTAGGGACAAGAAAGTAGTATCCTCTTTCACCTTATTTACCTTTCTTATAAACTTATATAGTTGAAAAGAGGGTCTAAACAGAGAGGACTTTTGCAGAAATTTCCGATCAGATGAGAGGGACGCATTTTGTTCCTGTGTCTTAAGAAATCCACTGGCGTTTTATAATTCCTCAATAAAACTTAAGTTTTAAATTTATACTGATAGTCAAAAGACATACAACGCAACGGCTATTCTTTTTCAAAATTTAGAGAACAGATCACCGCTCTTACACTTGAATTTCAGCTTAAATATATAGTTGCATTATTCTAAAGCTTTTAGTTACCTTGTGCAAGCACAAGATCATCCACTTATAAGAGATGGGTGACACAATATATGCAAGTATTTAATGAACGAGATAACTGTCCTAATGAATTTACACCAACAAGAACAGATTTGCTTGACAGTTATAATCCGAAACCTCTCAGCATTACTTTATTTTATAGTCATCTTTAAGCGAATACAAGTTTGCTAATTTCCAAGAGACAGAATTAGATGCTTACCTTCAGAATGGAAACATCTATTAATTTGATCAATTATAATCTATAGCTAATTAAGCGCACAGTTAATAGGGCCAAATTTAAATCAAACTCTTAGGCAAAACTAATATAGACTATATGAAAAATCTTATGCTCTTTGGAGTTCTTAATGCTAACGTAGCTACTCAACAAACTTTGTTGCAGGATAGGCTCAAACACTTTCGGATACTGGAGATTAACTAAAGCCTAGTATCTACATCATCATCGTCATATTTAACTTATAACCGATTATATGATTAATTGCATATTTGCATTCGACTTAGTCACTTTAGTTTTCTAAAGCTGTTTCTTGTGTAATTGTGGGACGATTAAAGGCTGTAGATAAAAATTCTTACATTTTTAATAACTTTTTAAGTAAAGCGTGTTGCACTATGTCATTCCAGCAATTCTACTTCATTACCAAAATGATTTTAGTTTCTCATTAAATTCTCTTTCCTTTTATATACTTACTTTAATAGTTTTGGTGGTTTTTGTTCTGCTTTGTGCTACTGTGCACGCCTTAACTTTAATAGACTAGACATTCTTAACATTTGCAGCTAGTAACCAGTGCTCGGATGCGGTGATAAACTTGGCTTTTGGAATTTTGAACGACACTTACGGGTCAAGAGATCGAAGCCTGATTGCTTTCTCATTGTTTGTTTCCATAGTTTAGCTGATAATGCAGATGGCGTTCACTATTTACTTCAATAAGAGGCTCAAAAGTTGTGCTGATAGTTGTTTTAGATCACTTAAAGAGTGCTGTTGCAATTGCACGTCCACAAATGTAAGTCAATAAATTAAGAAGGAACCAATTTTTATAATAAATGAAGATGAGGATGTGGATCATAATGGAGATATGGATGATAATTCGCAGCTGTCTGGTTAATTATATGATATTTCATAAATGTAATCATAAATTTAATGTGGCTAAGAGTTAGAAGAATAAAAACAAGATCAATCATGAAGGTGATAGAGGGAGAAATTTACTTGAAAGAAATAAAGATAGAGGAAGAGGATATTGGAGGCAGTCAGAGGCACAGGCATGCACAACGTACCACAAATCAAGATGGATGAAAGACAGGCTCCTTTGACTGCCTTAGAGAGAGATGCATATAATAACAATGGATTCGATTTTGAGCCGCACGTTCACATCTCTGCAAGAGAACCCGTCAGTGCATTTTTTATTTTATTGTGCCACTAAAATGAAAGAAGCATTTGACGATCATACTAAAAGAAAAAATAGGAATTCAAATTTTTTAATTCCTTATACTTTATGAAATCTAGATATAGTTAGTGATTTATTGGTATATAGAATTATTCTTTTAAGCAATTTAAAATAGATTCAATTAATGAGCTGAATTGCCTTTAATTTTACGCCAAGAAAAAAGAGAATTCATTTTAAAAGCTTATTATCCTTGAAATATTTTCAAAATGTCTTCAAAGAATAAATAATCCAAGATTAAATCGAAAGGTAAACTAGAAGTGGTCAGGAGCGTAGAAAATCTATTTGTTGAGCACTCTAAATGAGATTCTTAAAATAGTCACTCATATAATTTTTGATTGACTATAAAATTATATTTAAATTTGGGAGAGAGAATTTTACGTTGAATTTAAATGAATAATATTTACAGCTTCCATCTTTTATTTTCTAAAATATTTGATTTTAATTGATTCTAAAGTATATTATTATAGGATACAATAGAACATAAAATACAATGACGCGATGGATATTGATTACAGACTCAACTCAATATTTTTTTCACTTTTAATTTTTATAGCTAACCACAATGAAGATTTTATCTATGGAGGTACAGCAGAAGAGAAAAAGCAAAGAGGAGGCGGGGTGCGAAATAGGTCCTCTCTTGGTCAAATCCATCCTGATAACTAAAGTGAAGCAGGCCAAACAATAGACTTGAGCACTAAGACTTTTGACAACGAGTCCCATAAAAATTCTGTATTTAAAGCCAAGTCTAAGAAATCTCCTCATAGCAAGCCACCCATGCACAAAAGTGTTGATAATGGTTTACAAACATATGGAAATGATTCCATAAATGGTAGCCGTTAAAGAGAAGCTGAAGTGCTATCGGTTGCATCAAAAAAGAAGAAAGTACAGAATGCTATACATCCTAATAAACTTGAGCAGGTAGATAGTTAATTTTCAAGAGACAAGTGTTTTTTATTCTAATAGAGTTTAGCTTAGTACAAAATAGTGCAGACAAAAGAGACGAGGGCCATCACTTCATGATATCTTTTGACAACAATAATAAATAGATAGAGGAAGGGCCTTATAGAAGCCTTGGGGTTGATTCAGCTGGAAAAGATAATCTTATTTTTAATATATCGCTTTTTTAAATGAGAAATAATGCAAATAGCTAGATGCCGATGCTCAATCTAAATATTTTTAGAAACTTTAGTTAATTAAGTAATATTGAATCTGAATTAAAAGTAGAAAAATAAGGCTTCAATTTCAAAGGTACAGCCTAACATTGCAAATAATGAACCCTCGAACTTACATTAGAATGTAAAATTCTATAGCGGAGGTGATCAGTACGAAGTTCTTGATTCAGAAACTTAAGAGGCTGCTGAGCTCATCTGATATTCGGCTCTTTATTTAAAAGTTACAATTTGATCAATATATTTGAAGTATTTTCTATATAATTTAGTGCCATTCAATGCATTTGAATGGCACTAAAATCCATAAAAGCTCTTATTATGAAATAAGTCAAGAACTGGTATCATCTAGAGAACAAACCTTTCTAGTTATAATTTTATAAAAGGCGCCAACGACTCCCTTTGATCCTTGAAGGTAGGAATCGATCAGTCTGCTCATCCATTCTGCTTGCTGATCAGTCAAGGCGTCAAAAGAAACTGATAGAGAATTAGAACTGATATTATTCATGCAAGTTATCATTTAAGTATTCCAAGAAGAAGCCCCATAGCTGCTGTAAGTACCAGACTGCATGCTATTATAGTAACTCAAAATCTTAAATGTCAATAAATAATTGACACTAAAAGAAAATAAGAATCTGATTGTTGAGTGCTTTGAAGAGAGTGTAGAGATCTTGAGCCGTGATTAAGTAGGTAGAGCCTGAGCCGCCATAAGTATTGATTAGAGTGTCTATATTCCCGAAGAAGCTGCTTCCTTTTCCAATAGTGAAGAATGCTATAAGAGCGCTTGTAGCAAAGCTATTATCTTCAGGTAGAAGCATTGGATTTAAGAAAAACCTCAAGCTCTCATAATTTAAAGATCCCTAATTAATTGAATAAGCTTAGATCTTGGTCTGAAGGAGCGGAGCTTGATCCAACTGGCCTGTTTATAAACTTGTTGAGTACTGTTCCTAGATTATCAGCTGTTGAATTGTAATCCTGAGACATCATTTTGGTGTAAGCAGCTGTGAAGTACTGCCCTAAATTGGTGGTGAGGCCATTCATTTTTATATCTGAGAAGCCTGTACCTTGAATCTGGAAAGGCGCATTGAGATTGTTATACACGTTTTTTAATTGAGAGTAGTGACTTGGATGAGTAGTGTTGCATCCTGTAAGGTTCCAAGCAAGTCAATTAAATTCTAAGATTAAGATTTTTAAATTTGAAAAAGTTGATAGAGCTTCACTTCTTGAGCAATAAAGTAAATGGATTAGGTCAGTCCATTATAATCCGAGGACCCTCCATAAATCTCTAATCCTTAAAAAGCAAGCGCTCCAAAGTTTAAAAAAAGACCTTTATCAAATTAAGATATTTATTTATTTCAAATCTTTCTTATCACTTAAATGTGATAAGAAAGTTAGTGAAGTCTTGATACTAAACCCGATTGGAGTTGACGAAATCTTGAATTGTGTTAACGTCATTGCTTGGAGTTGCCTGATCATTTTGCATTACACTTTTAAAGTTGGCAGGAATGGTGCACACATTTACCATTTCATCCAAGTAAACTCAAACTTTGTATTTCTAAAGATTAATTACGAATATTAGGTGAGAAGGTTTAAATGTCATTAGGCCACATAGAGTCCATCAAATTGTATACCCACTGAGTAGTGAGTGTTTGCACTTCACTTGAGGAGAGTGGTGCAGATTAGCTATCATCATCTGCTCTGGTTGCAAAGAGTAAACTCGAAATAAGTGTCAAGCCACAAATAAGTTATCCTGTCCTCATTCCTAAGATTTTTATTGTTCTTTTTAATTTTAGAAATTAATAAATCCTTAAAAGTATATTATAATTAAAAATACCATTTCTCTAAAATTATCTATATAGACTTAGTTTATTCAAATCCTTTATAGAGTAATGATATGTTCAGTCTATGATTAGGTAAAAGCGATTTGAAATTTAAATCTAAATTTAAACAAAATTTGATAAAAATGGCATGCTTTGGAGGACCTACCTATCACGATATCCCCATAGAAAAGGAAGTGTTTATGCCAATAGCTATAAGAATAGGCGGACAGAATGTTAATATACTTGGCTCAGATGAAAGAATATACTCTCAGATTTAATCTTAAGCAGCTCAAGGTAAGAAATTGGGTTTTAGGTTTCCAATTTGAAATGAACATTTTTTTTAGAGGAGAAGAAGCAAAAATAACAGCAAGAGGAAAGATAAAAAGTGGAAAGAGATAAAGTTGCGCAAGTCAAGGCACAATAGACAGAGTAATTAAAGAGAGAACTCTTTGCAAAAGAGTAGCAGCTTGATGACTCTAAAAGTTAAATTAAGCATCTTAACAATCAAATAGAACTACTCAATGAACTGGTAAGCAAATTATATAGTAAACAAATTTCCAATCAATCATGCTTATTTTATATCTTAAGGTTTTTCTATAGTATACATCTCTATATATGGACCATCACTCTTTAAAAGAGCTTATTAAGTAGGCGAAAGAATAAGAAGGACGAGAGCAAATTGCAAACTGAACACTTTTTAAGCGAGATCAGATTTGCTATAAGTTAACAATAAACAGTTTAAGTTTGGATTCTATGATTAATCTTTAATTTCTTATTCGATTTAATTATAATAAGAGTGTTGTTGGTGGTCGTGGTGGTGGACTCTGGAATTAATTATTTATAAATATTTATAAGTTTTAATGTCTCAACACATCCAAAATTAACAGAAGGAGATTTTGAAAGCCTAAAATTAACAGAATCTTCCCTTTAGCAAACAGCAGCTGTTACACCCAAGTGGAGAGGTTTAAGCGCATTTGAAATCAGAGAATAATAAGTTGAAGCTTTCTCAATCTCCTCAAGCTGCGATAAGCTCGGATATAGTATTCAATCATGCCAGTGAGCAACAGTTTAGTAACACATAGAGTTTTCCAACTGGAAGTCTTTTTCAGTAACTCAATGCTCACAGTCCAGCTTAAAGTTTGAGTGAATCAATTTATAGTGATTACTGTTAATTTAAGTAGTGAGTGCTAATGCGCAGTATGCTCAAGGTGCGTTCATCATGCAAAACTAAGATAGAATCAAATAAGCAAGCTCTAACTCTTAATCCAGTTGGAATCAGCAGCAGCTCCAAATATAATACTCTTTCCTAATATTATTATACTATGTGATTTGTAAATAGAAAACGAGCATGTGTATTACATTCAACCTGAGATAAATCAGATAAGTCCCCCAAATCAAGCTATCACTTTCTCTAATCCCCTAAACCCTCAAAACAAGGAAGACGGTTAGAATATACCTCTCAACCCTTAATAATCCTAAACCTACTTCTCAAATATATAGTAGCCTCAACATTCTTCTTTGGAGGGTAACATGATAAGTGCTGATTAAGTTTACGACCAGATAAACTCAATTTTTGAAATGGTGGCTTAGTACTTCGATAGGAGATTTTTTGAGTTGCAAGAGTTTATCTACCATTTCAATAAATCTATCCTCTCCTCGAATAAGAATTTCTCTTTGGTGTCTACTAATATCCCAGGGCTTAAAAATTCAAACTATATGGAGATCCTTCAGCCCTTTCGATTAAAGAAGGATGAAAAGAGGCTATCTGAAGAACTTAGAGAACATATTCCAACCATGCTCAAGATCAACTAACAGATACAATCAAGAAGCAGCAAAGACAATCAAAGATTTTAATAAGCTGTGATTAATGAAAAATTATAAATTTGTAAATGCTTCACGCTACGTTTCTTAAGTCTAGGGATCTGCTGATAAAAAGGATGCAAAGGAATTGAATCAGCCGAGAACCATGACCAATTATATTCTAAGAATATTTAAGTTTTAAGTATAACCAACACTTATAATACAGTAGGAAATAATGCCAGCCATAATGTGAATTCATCACTCGCATCTTCTCTAAACTAACTAGGCCACATTAATCAAACCTAATCACAAAGGAGCGACAATTAAAACATACAAGTCAGTCATTAAAATCAGATACACGAGGGCTAGGGAATTCAACTTATAGAAGGATTAAAAGACTAAAAGCCTCAGAGATAATACATGACTAGCTATCAGACTCAATTCTTCTAAATATTTTTTATTTTATGACCACAAATGTCAATACTTTAAGGTCCTAAATCTAAAATTAGCAATTGCAATCGCAAATATAGGGCTAGGAAATAATTAAGCAGCTCAAAGAATCTGCGGCTCAAAGCCCTATCAGAAATTCAAATACTAAACCTGCAACTTCTTAAAAAATGGATAACAACCATTTTGAGGGTGAGGAACCCATCAGCATTAATTTAATGCTATCTACACTTTTAGAATGAATTTTACTCTTTTTATAATTACTTATTAAATGTAAAATAGCAATTTTTTAATCAGCTACTCTTTGCCATTGCAATTGAAATCGAATCATTATTTTTATCAAACAGCTTCCCATAAGGTGCTAAGAGAGAGCTCTCTTAAAAAGGCAAACATTTCAAAAGTTGGAAATGCTAATACAGTAAACTACCCTCAAAAAGAAGAGAGCGAAGTTTGTGATGATGATTCAGACTCAGAGCTGCAGTAGAAGAAGTAAATATTCACAGGAAATTTGATCAACATCAATAATAATAACTACAATATCCATCTCACGCAGCAACAGAGGGACATTTAAACCAATCACAACTTCTACCCATCAAGATCATTCAATTTATATTCATAGTGAATTAAAGTAAGATCAAGCACATAATAGAATGAACATCTAACTTACGGGGCTGATGTTGAGGATAACCCTCTAAGTGCAAATAATCAAATGCAGGAGGTACTAATGAATCAAGACAATGATGGTGATTTTGTGCTCATTGGAGAAGATGAGAGCTCGGCAGATCCTGTATTCAGTAGAATACAGAACTACCAACAGCTGGCTAATCAATCTCCTATTCATGCTGATTTTAAGAAATTTTCTTACTCTTTATTAACCTTTTCTTCTTGTATAAAAGATTTCTAGTCAAATACTAAACGGCCAGTCACAGCTTAAGGATCATTAGGAGGCAATCAAAATTAAGCACACATCACAACTTCTAATAAGTAGACACCTTAAACTTTGTACAAAAAATAACTGAAAGCGAGGTCACCACCTTAAAAATCTAACATCACTCAGCTTTAAACTCATTCAAAATCTCGAGTCAACAAGAGAAGCCCCATGAATAGATCTTAATTTTATAAATTATCTAAAATTTTAGCAAGAAAATTCTAATTTCAAGGCAGCAACACTATGAGCTTTATTGGTAATGACTAAAAGCTTAATTAGAGCTCCCGTATAGCAGCGATGACTTGATAAAGAACGAGTCATACTTTAATTTTAATTTCTAATTTATCATAGCTGGCTTCTTTTGTAAATGAGGCTTCTAAAGAAGGGCAGGGAAAGAGTCCATTCATTTATAATCAAAAGTAGGGTAACTCTCAAACTAGATATAATGATATTCAACAACAAAAGCAGTCTTTTATGACTAAAGGAGCTAATATTTAATAATTTATTTTACTCTTTCTAACCATAAGTCTACCTCAAATCTTAATAAAGTAACGACATAATAAACCAATACACTAACTTAATAAATAAATTGATTTAATCTTTAAAAATTGAATAATTTAGACCCTGGGAGTGATCTTAAAATAAACGAGGGCTTTAAGTCATAATTGTATATATGCATATATTCCCTTTTTTTATTATGTGTCTTAAATAGATTAAAATTATGTTTCATAAAGATTGAATCTTTTAGGGATTATCATTAATTTTATATTTTTTAAAAGAGAAGGATTTATCATCATCTTCATTTATTTGTATTCATTTTTTATAAATAACTCTAACTCATCCTAAAACCAAAACTGCCAGAGTCTCAAATATCGCAAACAATCATTAAAATTATTTCCATTTCGTTTTTTTAATTATCATAATACAAACTCTTCTCATAACTCAAATAACCACAGCCAAAGATAGAAAGGAGGCTCAAAATCTCCAGCTCCAAGTACCACCAAAGAACAGAAGCACTCCACTATCACCGCCACTGCAAACCCATAATAGTATCACCCGCCTCAAGCCCAAATAACACTCTAGAATTTTCAAAGCAGCAGAAACAATCAAACAGGCTTGAAGGCTAGCACTTTAAATGAAAATAAGCACCACCAAAACAGCAAAGGGAAGTTGTAGAGTTATCAATCTGCATAGAACACAGATAGCACTTTCAATTCAGTCAAGCAGGTGATTTAAAAATATTTTCATATCGCATTTAAAGAATAATGATAAAGCAACAACCCACCTCAGATTATAACTAGCAACACAGATAATTAGCAACAATAGCCACCACTCTATATTTCTCAATAGAATGCTTAATACCTCACGAGTTCTCATCTCCGCCTCCTTTACATCTCTCACAGGATTTAAGTGCAGACATCTCTCATATTCACTACATAGTTAACTAAATGAATGCTTAGTCAGCAGGCAACAATCACTCAATCAATCTCAATATCGGTCAAGTTTAATCTGAATTGGCTATTATACATCAATATATTTATAAGGATCTTAAGAACAGTAATATCAAGCAGGAGTTAAAACTTAAAAGAAGAATAGTAAATTATCAAGCATGGCATTAAACCCCGGAACTTAAGTCCCTATTCATAGAAATTCATCTTAATAACGTTTTAATTTTGTTTATCAATATCTGGAAGCACCTAATCCAATAAACAGAGCATTAAATCAGAATCTGAGGCGAAAATATTCATCAAAGAAGCAAACATCTAATCTAGGCAAGATGGGCTCAGTAGGGCTCAAAATTAAGCTCCAGTGGAAGCCTGCTAAGATACCTAAAGGACTCTGGCTTCACACCTCAGTAATCACATAATGGTTCTCAACTAGAAGTCACCAAGCATTTCAAATAAGTCTTCCATTGTTTCTGATGACGAGAGAGGTACCGACAAAAGAATTCATTAACTTGATACTACCTCTAAGAGTAATATAAACTATAGTTAACTTTTAGGGTCTTATAATTAGATACTTGCTTAGTTTAGTTATGGTATCAGCAATTGGAGAGAACTTAAACTCCTATCATAAAAGAATGAGCCAAGGTTCCTCATCTAAAAATTACTCGCCTGCTACTGTCAGTGCCACTCCACTTTTGAATGCATCTTAGTTAAACACAGATCAAGCTGAGCCTTTTGCACTTTCTGCAACACTCACAGAGTAACTCAGACTAAGAGAAATTGCATTTGAAATATAAGAATAGGACGATCAGGAGCTAAAAGATTAGCTTGAGATATAAAGAATGTCCATAGCATCAAATTCAGTAGCAAATATCTTTGAGAAGAACTTGGAGAAGTTAAATCAAAGACACTTGCTAAATCTTTCCAAGGATAGTAACGCTCAGGGAAGTATAGTTTTACATTAGAATAATCTCATTAGTATTTAAACTTGTGAGAGTTTTCTTTGAGAAAGGAATTGGTTAAGATGGAGGATTTGACTTTGATGCGCATAGGTTAACTCTCGATTAAGTGGCTTAATCAATGGATAACCTGCCTGATAGACTTGAAGAATAAAAGAGCTCAAAGTTAATGATGAGAGAAAATCAATCCTCAAGCAGAAAGAGCATGAATCATGCCTAACTAGTGGACATGCTTTCTAGGGATCCTTTACTTTCAGCTAGACAGTCAGAAATTAATTTAAAGACTTCTATTATCATCTGCTTTATTAAATTAGAGAGATAAACTCACACAGGGATTATTAGTAGTAAAATTAATATGGGCAGATTAACAATCAAATTCAAATGTAAGGCAAGTAGATTAATCATGTGACACCAGCCATATCGATCTTGGATACTGATAATCTCTTCGGGCAGTAAAATCTCTATCCTTAGGAGATAGATCTATCACAGTACAACTCTCCAAGCTTTGCAACGGGAGCTCATCTAGGGAATCAAATGTTCTTAATTGGTGGAGGGCTTTAAAGTCATAGGCAAAGCTAATAACATCAAGGCTACGGCATGCTAGGGTCCAGTATTGAAATGAGCAGAGATAGAGACTTGATATTAGGCAGAAAAAAATCTTAATCATTAAGAAATAAGAAAAATACTTTATCTCTCTATTTTATTTATAATCTTGAAGCATCTTTATAGATATAATGATTGGGTGGACAATTTAAAATTTTCAACTTATTTTATTCCTTTAATAATCCAATAGCAGTATTAGTCTAGCTCTAGCAGCAGAGACTCCATTGAAAACAACTCTTATTTAAATGTTCCTCTCTAAAATGACAGCAAGCAAATTATCCACATCCAAAATACTTTAGATATAATAAAAATTAGATCATAGAGTGATGTATTAAAGATTGATTTACAGATACATTAGACTAAACATATTTTTTAATACTGTTAGACAAAAGACTATGCGAACCGGTTTCTTGAAACTTCCAGGCCACTTATTAGCTTCAATTGGAGATTACTTAGGCGAGAAGCTTCCCCTATTCATGTTCACTAATAGGATAACTTTCAAAGTGAGTCTTCAATACTAGATAGAGCACTACGAGCACTAGAGATAGCTTATCATGAGTCAGGCCTATGCCATAAACAAAGAGCTAGAAAGGATGAGAAACTCAACTAAATTTGATCTCTCTCCTCAGAGTCAAGAGGAATAAACTTTAACTTTTAATAGAATGAGAAGGTAAATTATTTGTATGCTTATGAGGGGCTAGATAGGAGAGACTGGGACGAATTAATCTCAGTTTGTCATCGCCATAGTCAGAATCTCGATACACAGCCACTTTTGAAGCAAAAGAACATCATAATATTGAGACTGTACTTGACTTTCATGGGTCTTGATTTGGCAGAAGACCCCGACGATTACAGCTTCCTGGAATAGTGTGGAGACTTCATGCGAGACTGTGGAGATCAAGTAGCTGAAGTTATGGATCCAGAGAGATCCTTCCTCATCACTGATGAGAACAAAAAGCGAATCAAAGAGCTGCTAGTTAATCTACAGAAAGAGAAACTTGTTGAAGATGAGAGTAGCGCCAGCTCTAAGGACCTGGGAAATTTAAATTCTGCATGCTAATTTTTGTATGAAAGAGTTCAGACAGTCTTAATGCATAATAATTGTTCTCAATAATTTTTTTAGCAACTATAAATACCTCTCGCATCCTGGAAACATTTACTAACTTGCTGTTCGAGGCTTTGCAGTTTGTCAATATCATCCATAAATTAAATATTGAAATCTTAAATCCCAAATGTTCTGGTGCAGGACATGAGGGCAGAAATGGACGAACTCAAAAAGGTAGCAGAAGCATTCAATGGAATCAAAAATAATTTGATAGACTTCAAAAATTTAGTCGCTTGAAAGCTTTAACTGCAAAAACTATGCTCGCACACAAGAGAACATTAAACTGTTTTCTTGCTTATATATAAACAACTATTTTTCAAACGAAGTATGAATTGCAACTAACTAAATGCTATATTTTATGATAAATTAATTCACAGTAAGACTCTTGTTGAAGATATAAACAAATGTGAACTATAAATTAAGATCAAAATTATAAAAAGCAAGTTAATTTTTATTCTTAAATGGATTCTCAAAACGAACAAGAGAAGTTTTCAGATACTTAAGCTTCTAAAATAGAAAAATTAAAGTAGCTTTGCAAGGACATAGATGAGTGTAAGTTTTCTAACTTTATCCTACTTTTTCAATTTGCTCACTTCTTATGACGACTGATTAAACTCTTCTTATTTTTAGAAAACGACGGGTATATAAATACAAACGCTTTTGTGAACATCCTATCAAATATGAAAGGCATGCGTGAACTTAGGCCCACAGATATAGAATGGATGAAGAATTAAAGTTCTGTCAAGGGAAAAGTCAATTATAAGATCATTTTCAAGAATCTCAATCTCATCAAGGATAATCAATAACTCCCAAACCAAAACCATAGTAATTCTAGATAAAACCAAAATGCTCATAGCTAAGAAAATACTTCTTCATTCTAATAAAGACCATAGACTTAATAGTTGAAAATTCGTAGTTCATAGATCAATAAATATAAAGGAGAACAGAACGCAAGAGTATGGGAGGGGATGGCGACAGAGGTCAAATTAACCTGTCTGCTATAAATTTACCACTTGAAAGTAATAACAAGGTTTCTCTTTTGCTAATGGATTCTAGGAATCGGAAGTTCCTAGAATAGAATGATTATGGACAACTAAGTGGAAAGGATAAATTTAACTCAACTTTCCAAATTGAAAAGGAAGATATAAGTAAGAATAAGTCCTTCTCTGAAGTTTTGAGAGTGAAGATGAATCCCAAAGACATGCTTTAAAGGCTTATGTAAGAGTGATAAGAGAAATTTTAGACACGAGGAGGGCGTATCACCTCAGAAATTAGAGCACTTTTATAGGAAGAATAACATCGAGTACCCTGAGTATTAATACAAAGGAATGGGAAAATTTTCCATAAAAGAAGGATAAGTGTGCTCGATAACTGAGTAACCTAAAAGACATAAAAGCTAGGCACTTAGCAAACCTCATATAGGGTAGAAGAATCTTTGGATGTCTAATGCTTTTTCCAACTAAGAGAGTGGGGACCAATTGAACTTGAGATAGTTTTCTTCCAGTGGTGCTTCAGCTTTCTAAGGAAAGAGCTAGTATGATGAAGAAAGTAATTGCAGAAGACTTCAGGGTAGTTCAAAGATAAGGTACCTCAATATGATTTAAGAAGACTATAGAATCTCAAGCTATTTCTTCTTAGCAGGCAAAACAAAAATAGCTATGTTTAGACTTCAGCTAACCTAGAATCATTTATCTCAAAGATCCTTTAAAACAAGACAGCAGAAACTATCATTCTAAAGTACATTAACTGTGGCGATACTTTTGATCTCAAGAGACTTGAGAATCTTATAAGGAAACTCGAAGATCCAAATTTCTATCAGAGTTACAAGGCAGACTCAAAGAATTTAATAACTTTGAAGAACAGTGACAAGACCTAAGATAGAGAGATGTCTTAATTGTGCAGTATCTGAATTCTCTTCTTAATCTTAAATTCAAAAGCTTTCATCATTCATTCCAACATTTTGATTTGGCCAAAAAAGGAATCATAACTTCTTCTGACTGGCTAAGAGGACTGAGAGAAATAGGATAAGATTGCTTTAGTGAGAGGGAAATGCTTAAAATATATTCTTATCTCGATCAGGGCAAGAATGATCATTCTTAATTTGATATTTATTTTTCAATCAAGTAGGAATAGAATAATTCAAAAATATTTTGTATTATCAAAGACAACTCAAGCCATTAACTTTTAGAAAGACTTTTTATATATTCATTAACTATAGAAAACATCAATCTAGAGTAAAGAAATTCAAAATGAATTTTTAATTTATTTTGGAAAAAAATTTCTAATTTAAATAGGGAAATATGCTTTGACTTAAGATAAATATTTGCAAATATCTAAGCATAAAATACTAGCGGTTTTTATCAATTAAATTTTGTGATTTTATGTGGAAGATTATAACCTTATGTTTTTATTTTTTACCATCAATTCGCTCAATTTATTTATTGTTTATGATAATGAAGATGGTGCAAATATTCAGCAAAGGTACCAGACTATTTAATCTTAGAAGGACTTAGATTCTTCTAAGTTTGGGTATCTAAATTCCTTCAGCTCCTTTAAAAGTCTTTCCTTCGGAAGAAGCAATAACTTCTCTACCACTAGTGGAGGCATCGGCTAATTTAGAACTCTCAACTCCAATCTAGACGTTTATTACTAAATGAAATGAGTGACTATTTATAAACATCAATTAATTATGGGAACCTTGTTGATAGAGGAGATAGAGAAGACTTGATCTCCAAGGAGGCCAAAACTTTCCAAAATAAAATTTAAAGAGAGAAGTTGAGAATTAAACTAAGGAATGCCTTCCACCGCTTATGGTAAAAAGGCAGAGAGGTCCGAGAAATTATCTTAAAAATAGCTTATTTTTGTGAGAATATCGATAAGATTATTAACTACGATATCAACAAAACTTTTTGTGACTCTATCAAAGCGAAGCAGGAGAACTACTCAAATGTAAAAGACCAGCTTAAGAAATCGTTCTATGGCTACAGCAACTACAAGCTAAACAAGGCATTCGATATGAGGAGCTTAAATACTAGCCAACAGCAAGCTAAGAAATCTGAGAATGACGCATCAGTTCTGCTCAAAAGTAACAGACACGAATCTTTATATGCCAAAAGCTTTAACAATCAGGTTCTTAATTTATCTGGATAGGTTAGTCAGATGAACACTAAAGCATCGCTTTTAAATTATTGAAATTTACTTTCTTTTAAGAATTACGTGATAAAGGTATTAGCATCATAATCGCGAGATAAGGAAAGACCAGGAGCCCCATACTGTCTTGAAACTTGATTGTTATTTGTCACATTGTTTCCAAATTGTCTATCCCCATTGGCTCCATTCTCATTTGAAGGTAAGGACTTCATTGTCTAAACTTGCTTTGTTCTCAGAGGAATTAAATATTAATCGATTTTTATTAAAAATATGAAATCTTAAATCAGATTATAGAATATTACAAGGCAGTTGATTAAATCTCATCATTTTTAAATTTCTAATTTAGAGTAATTTAAAATTTATTAAAATGAATTAATTTAAATTGATATCTATATATTAAATAAGAGGAATGAATTTATCCTTTTCATCTATTGTCTGTTCAACAATGAAAGATTCCTAGCAAGGATTATGAATTTGATTAGCCTTATCTTCCTTATCTTCAATCTGCTTTTCGCTATTTAGGTTATTTGAGTTGTCTTAGTAGGATTAAGCCTGGTTTTAGTAAGTGGATCTTGATCCAACGTAGGACTATGCAGCCTATCTAATGAAGTTCTACTAACTGAACTATACCTCAATTCAAATACATTCGAAATATCCTAATAGAATATCAAAGATTTTAAGATGCAATAATTGCTGGAGACTCCATGATTTTAAGCATGACTGGACAGATACTCATTTCCCTTGCCACTGGTTGCACCATAGTATGAGGCACTCACATTTTGAGAGTGTCTATAATATATAAGAAAGCTTAAATCTATCCTAGGCAACATTAGATTTATTTCTAAACGCTTAAGAGCTTTATAGAGCGTTGCTGTTTGAGGGAGATGCAACTTGCTTTATCTCTAGAGATGTGACCTATTACTTTTCAGGGCTTATCAGTGAGGGCTTAAGCGCTGTTATTTGATTCTCCTTGTTCGTCTTAAACTTTATAATTTAAGTAATCCTTCGACAATTGACTAATATATGGGTTAGCATCAGGTAGAACACTGTTTACACTCATCTTGCTATCCTTTTCCTTTTGAACTTAAATTAATTATAGTTCAAGATTTGCTGTGAGATGCAATTCTTCAGTCTCTCAGAAAGTTCAAGAAGATCAAGCTCGCTGAGATTTGTAATCGCTTGGAGTTCAAAGCACCATGACTCAGGTTGGCTTTGAAGTTGAGAGAATTCCTCCTTTCTGGCCAAGTAAATAATCACGCAAGCAAGAGTAGATGATTGTTTCTCTCTGAATAGATGCAGATCCTTTGTCAAAGCTTATAAATGAGAAATTGCTCTGTCTGTGATGTTTTGAACCACATTTTTCATGGATTAGCTGTCTACGTTTAATCCCTCATTTAAAATAAGTGATACTCATTATCAAAAACTATGCCATTGGAGAGGAAAGATTAGAGAAAGACGGTTGGTGTTAGGATCATCAAGTCCCACTAGAAGTGATTCATAAGTTGGCGTTCACACTCCACGATGTCATTGAAAGTGGGAACTGGAACTGAGGTAGGTAAAATTCTGCTAAAGTGGCGTGTAAGATCCTTGATGAGTGGAATGTTTTCATCTAGCTCCTCATTTTTACTCGCAATCAAAAACATGGTGAGAGTGTAGAGAGCATTATTCTTAGGAGTAAACTCGAATTAGCTCGAGCTGTTTTGCTAATGAACTTTTTATTCATGATTGTAGTGAGATGAATGCGAGGGATAGTGACTTAAGCTACTTATTGCCTTTGGATTAGAGCTCATGAAAAAGCGATCTAGGAGCTCTACTGCCATATGAATGACCTCATCTCTTTGCTTGTATTTTTTGCCCAGATCAAAGATCTAACAAACCATCCATGGTCTTTCCTAAAAAATAAGTTACCTACTTTTATCCGCGAAAATAAAAAAGCTTATATCACTCGAAAATGAATTCAATCACATGAAGAGTGATTGCAAAAGTTAGTGTCTGCAATTAGGAAGAGGAAACTTTATGAACTTACTTTGAGATAATCATGAGCATCAGATTTGAATACTACTTTATAATTGAGTTCATCTTAAAAATTATTTTTGAGCATCTCAAATGGCGAAATGTCACAATAGAAACTATATCTCTCATCCTTGATTGCTTTCACACCTTCTATTTACGATTATTGGGATTAACTTAAAAAAGAAAAGAAATAAGTTCAAAGAATCCAGAATATAGAGGGAGATTAGCTTAGTTTTGTACAAACTTACTCCGAATACAAGAGCTCCGCAATCTACACAATTGAAATTTGATCTATTCTAAGAGTTGTGTCTAGAACCGGACTTCTATTTTGATAGTTTCCATTATTTATAAACAAAGCTTAAAAGTAAAATTGATTAGGTGATTCAGGATTATTGAGAAGCGCTGAAGGATTAAAAGGAGGTGACTTCTCGAATTTCACCACTGTTTTGTTAGGATCTTGATTTGAAATTGGAGAAGAATCAGTTGCGTTGCTCTTAGTTGAGTTGTAATCTTCTAAACAGTGATGCGAACCCAATTATACGTTTCCTGCTCTTTATTTAAAATTTCAAATAACTTAGAAAAATATTTTTTGAACTTTAAGGGAGCGATGATTGAGTGAATTTGATTAAAGCTGCGTGTTGACAGATCATTATTGATAAATATAATTTATAAATATAGCTGTTATTTGAGCTATCTTCCTCTTATAAAGCAGATTTCTATAATGCTGAATTCTGAAATAGTTGTTAGTATTTAATTTAGAAATAGTAAAATGAAAATACTGCATTAATACACAACAAGTTTATATTTCTCACTTATTTATTCACGTTTGAAAAACCCTGTTAGAGATAAACTAGTACTTAATCATCACAAAGTAATAGTATTATCATCTCGATAGGGTTTCCTTCTTCTCACTCATCCTAAAAAGTTATGATTCTCAAATGAATAAATAAATGCAATTTTACAATTGAAAGTTGCAGGTTTGATTATTATAATTAGCTTAGTTGAGATGAGTTTATACTCACTCCCATCAGAACTACCTTAGATTTACAGGATTTATTTACATCAAGCTTGCACGATGGCCTGCGAAGTTCGGGCCTCCGCGACCTAAACTCCCCTCTCTAGAGTATTTGCTGTTTGCATAATCTTAAAATGAAAGGGATTCAAATTAAGATACTCACTTCATATTGTTTTGAATGACTGATGGACTGGTTGTTATCATGATGACGTGAATGATTCATGTAGGAACTTGAAACTAGGTTGCTGCTTCCTTTCTCATAAGTTTGAGAGGATCCAACTTATCCAACTGCATTTCTATTAGAATGATATACACCAGCCGCTCCAAGTCTTGTTCTTGAATTACTTGTCACTCCATATTCCTTCCTGTCGTTCTCGTAAGTACCTCTTGCTCCAGCGAAAATTTAATGAGACACAAATCCTGTATAATAAAAACGATGGCTTTGCTCATCTCTTTCCTTAGAGGAGGCCTTAAACTAGCTGCTCCACTTGTGTGTTGAGGATTATGATTGTTAGAAGTAGCAACAATGTTCGAAGAATTGACAGCTGAAGTGAAGTCATTGTTGTCAGATCTTTTCCATGACCTGGAACGCTTTGAGTT
Organism: Tetmemena sp. SeJ-2015; assembly: GCA_027382625.1. Lineage (NCBI taxonomy): Eukaryota > Ciliophora > Spirotrichea > Sporadotrichida > Oxytrichidae > Tetmemena > Tetmemena sp. SeJ-2015. The sequence goes on along the minus strand of JAJKFJ010021871.1, from coordinate 119,523 downwards.
ATTCCTGAGATGGTTTGCAGCAGCATGATGAGAATTCGTTAAGCTGTGAGTACTTCCTTGATAGTGATAGTTACCTTGGTTACTTCTTTAAATTAACTACTTATAAGAGAGTAGAGGGTAATCTTTACTTTGCGAGGGTTGATAGTGAGAGCTGCTTCCTTGGTATTCTTAGTGAGTAGCAGTGTGAGGGTACTTTACCTGCGAGTTAGAAGAAGGAATGTAGTTCTAGTAATTTTTGAAGGTGACATCTAAACCTTTTAATTCAAAGTTAAGTTAGATAATAGGACAAAACTCTAGATTATTTGTGGCAGCCTTCCGTTGCTATTTTCCCGACTCTAGAGATATTCATATCCAGACTTATGACTAAGGCCTGGCTTCATTTGGGGAGGTTACCTGGTAGTATGGATAGATCCATTTGCAACTGCATAGTCCAAATTTAAATAGTAGATTTTATTAAAGAACTTCTTATTAAGAATCTTCCATATATAATTAATATGCTTCAATCTTTCTTCTATTCTCCCTTTTGAATGAGACTTTTTCCTATATTAATCTATACAAATTTAATTTTGCTTTAAATTGAAAATAATTAGTCATGGTTTTCTCTATGAGCTATTCCAGGAATTCTGGAGAATGATGCAACATTTGAGATAGAAGCACCTGATTTATGATTTGTGTTTCCATGATCCTTAGAGTTTGCATTTACTCTATTAGCATCTTAGAATCCTTTTATATTTTAGAAGAGCTGCCCACAAATATTGGAAAGCAATTTGAGAGAAGTTAAATTAAAGCGCCAAATTGAGAGAGTAGAGACTAGTCTTTTGAATTTGATTGGCCGGGGTAATATCATTTATCAAATTCTTGAATTAAGATAGTAATATTAAATTGGAAGCGGCATTAAAATTAAAGATTTGCTTACTAGCGAATATCTCCAAGGTTTCCATCACCACCATCATAACACCATCGTCATCACTAATTCTCTCAACATTAATCATACACACTTACTCATGAAATTGATATAGAAAAAGTTTACATTTAAAAAGATAAGTCATTTATTTTTGAAACAACTTGACTAAATAGACATCAGGGATAAGCAAGCACTATTGAAACTGGTCAAAAGCCAAGGCCACAGAATCTCACAACTCCTGAATGAAAATCATGAAAATATTCTTCATCTTGGTAAGAACTTTTCCCCAACTCATATTAAAGTATCTGCAATTTAATTGATACGATATTTGTCTGCCATATTGAATTTTTTCTAAGATATTTATTATAGTTGCTCAAGAAAAAGATTTCAAAAATTCTCAGTCAATCGCTGGAAACAAAGATATGACTTTCTTTGAAGTGATTGAAGCTCTAATTTAACTTAGACTATATATATCTTTTTTAAAATTGTTTAATAAACTGAACAAGAGTCTTGTAATTAAAGCAGAGAAGAGCAAGTCTTAAAATCCTCTACACTATGCTTTCAAGACTGGAAACATAGAATGCGCGCTATGGATGGTCCAAATCACTAAACGGGTTTACGGATCTGACGCTCATATCGACCTTTCAATTTTTGATTTTTAAAATTTTTAAATTTAATTTTAAATATAAAAAATTTTTGAATATTAAATTGAATAATTTTTTAGTTATTTTGAAATTTTCCTTTCTTTATATAAAGAGAAAATTTTAATTTGTGCTGTAAGAAACCACTCTCAGATACGAGAATCCTTGCCTCTGTGAATTTAACTAATCTATCTATGTAGGATGGAATGAGGCCGATAGATTTGCTGGCATTCATGATAGATGACTATCATAAGCAATTCATCCGTTGTTTCCATAATGAAGAGAAAAATTACAAACTTGCCAAAAGATTTGAGGCATACTCTTGGGGATACAGTGATGAATTCTAACTCGGATATCCTCAACTCAATAATTTATCAACATCATATAGAGGAATGATAGATGATGAGAGATTTCATAATTTTAGAAAGCATCCTAAAAAGATAGCATTTCCTTGGCCAGCTACTCACTCTGAGATAGTCCACGACTAAACCAAGAATGAGAAATTAACTGATCACTCAATTAGAGACCTCAAGATTGGGGGAAGTTTTACTCTAGCACTAACAGAGAATGGAAAGGTATATAGTTGGGGAAATGGAATAAATGGCCATTTAGGATTATAATTGCTATTTTAATAGAAAAAGGACTAGGTGATGAAGGCTCAAGAATTAATCCCTAGGAAGTAAGAATTGACCTCGTAGACGAGGAAAAGAGGATAAAAAAGCTAAAGAAGAAGCACAGAGACATGGAAGAGGTAGAGGAACTTATGACTCTTCATAGCTTTGTGAAATCTGCTACTAAAGGTGGAGCTAACCTTTCTCAGTCTCAGGCATTTTTAGAATCAGAATGCTTAAATTTAGCTAGTTTTTAAGATTGCTTATTATCCCTTCATAATATGGGAGAACATGAGAACCTTGGTTAATATTTCCTCAGAGACCAACACTAAATTAACCAAAAGCATAAAGGATAGAGCAAAAATCAAGGTAAAAAGGGCAAAGGGGCTATCATTTCTCATTAAAATAGCGAGTAGGCTTTAATTTCTAAGAGAGACTTAGAGGTTCAATTGCTCCTTCTCAAGATCAATAAAGTTCAAGTCAGTAAAATTGCTTGCTCAACTAAGCACTCCTTAATCGTAAGCCAACTTTATGGTTCTTATTTAAAATAGTGCACTAATACCGGGTCTGTATTTTCTTGGGGAGAAAACGATGCTGGTCAGCTTGGATATGGATGCAGAAAAGAGAGCTCCGTTGGTCATTACAGTTTGACGATAGAGTTTCAATCTACTCCACGAAAAGTTGACTAACTATCGTAAATAGTTATCCATCTTGATAATTTAAAGGAAACTTTTCGTTGTAAATGTTGCCTGCGGTGATTATCACAGTGGAGTAATTACAAATTTGTAAGAGGTCTATCTCTGGGGTTCCAATAAAAATGGACAGCTTGGAATAGACATGGAGGCTACTCTATAGTCAGGTAAAGCTCATAAAGGTCTAAATGTGCGAATACATGAACTCCTCAGCTAAAGAGAGATTCATTGATGTCAAGGCAAAGTATAACTACACTGTTCTAATTTGCGAGTCGAAAAATGTAATTTCAATTAGATTACCTTGTAAACGCTTTAGATTTATGTCTCTGACAAAAATTAGAACTAATTCATCGCTCTATTCGCTAAATAGCAAAGCAGCAATAGTCATAAGAAGCTTGAAACATAGGTCTTTTTAGCAAATGATTATCTACTAGCTCTGGACACAAGCAAGAGCATCTATTTCTACAGAATTTTTTCTCAGGCTTAAAATAAGCATCAGACGGATGTATGTGCTGTAAGCATTGTGCATATGAATTTTGATTTTTCCATCAAACCTTCTTAGACATATTTATTTAACTCATTGTTTAGAAAAGACTAGCAAATGAGATTTACTCTAACTCAAACTTCATTGAGCTCCATCCTACCGACAGCGATATTTGGGCTGTAAACTCGCTCAGATAGCTCATGGTATGCAAGGATTACAAATCCAAGATGAGCCACAATAGTCAAAACTTGATATTTGAGCCAGTCAACTAAATTTTCAATGTAATGAAAGCTGCGATAGGTCCTAAACATCAAGTGATCATAAAAATCATTAAGCAACTTGATGATAAAATGCTTAGAAATGTAAATTATAAACTTATCATTGGATATTTTCTCTCACATATATAAATTAGCCCAAAGAAGAGGAAACAAGTATGTGCGAAGAGCCTGATGATTTTGAAATACCTATTCCCAGTAGCTGCTTAATGGATATGGGTATAAGTATAGCTGGAAGCTAGAATTAATCTGAAGTTAAGGGAAAAGAACCCACATTTGTCGATGAGTTTGAAAATCAATAGTACATTCCTACTTTAGCTGACATATGCATAAACTAACTCTCAAACTAAATTGTAAGATCCCTTTGTTCTGATTTTATCTTTAGACCTTAGATAATGCACTAGATATGTACGAGCTATCTGACCACTTGATCATTGATGAACTTAAAATAAACTGCCTCAAATTCATCTCCCTGAATAAAAATCTTTCATTCTCTCATTTCCTTTTTTGAATATAGTTTCCTATTTAGAGTCTACCTTCATAGACAGGCTTGTTAGTCTTCCAGTTTACCTATTAAGAGATCTGGAAAACTTCATAAAACTAGATGATGAGGAGAAATACATTTATCAAAACATGCAGACTATAGAAGATGCAGAGTTTCAATATAATGAACTCCTCAAAAAGCAGATTTCAAAAGATGTATAAGGCAAAATTTTAGGAGCAAAGGACAAAAAAGCGCGACTTAGTGAGGAATCTTGCGTTCAAGAGTATTAAGACATACTCAGTATGTTTTAAGAGTATGAGTATAACTCAAGGCTCTAAGATAAACTGAGAGAGGATGTGCAAATTTTTTCGTTTCATATAGAGCTTATTGCATTTATTGATATCTGCGCCAAAGCTCATAAATTCAGATAGAGATTGAGAAAAGCTCACAAGAAATTCAGAAAAGGATCTAGCAATGTAAACACTCAGGAAGATTATAACTACGGACTTTATGAAGTTGAAGAAACTCCTCTTGGTCTGGAATCCCTGGTTGGATTCTAAGAATTAATAAATGAGTTTATTCAGAGCAGTATGTAAGAGGAGATGAATAATTACTTGGGTAAGAGTCAGTCGAACTAAACAGGTAGTGCCAACTCAATAAAGCAGGAATAGGAAGAAGAAAAATACACTCCTCTTAATAGTGAATAGGTATAAGATGAAAGGTAAAACTCGCCAGATGTTTCTCTATATTCTTAATTTTTAAGATAGATGTTGGCTAATTCTCTCTTCCAGAGTCGAATGACCTTTCTGAATATAAGATAAGCTCACCTGATCCTGAAATTTTTTCAAATTAGGTCATAATAAAAAAGAAGAAAGGCAAAAAAGGCTAAGCAACCTCAAAAAACATTACCAAAACTCAAGCAGCAGGATAGACTTAAGCCAATTAACAGACAAATCAGTAGAACATCAATCCGAAAAAGAAGGATAGCTAGGATAATTTTGAAAACTTCTTTGTATAAGCCAATGATGAAAAAAGCTTAAAATAGGCTGAGTTCGAGAAGCAAAGCCTGAGAATGATTTCTTAATAGTGCAGCAGTGCAGCAAAAAGTCCAATAAAGTTGTTCATAAAGCAAAATAGGCTCCAGCTAAATAAAACACTAACACCTAGAGTGGAAAGCAAAACAAAGGGGAGGAAGAATTAATGCTATCTGACTTAGTGGCTTAAGCGATAAATGGCTCAAAGATCAAGGGTAACTAAGATCTAACGAATACTAAATCACAAAGTGAAAATTTGTGGGATTGAAGAGGTTAAATAACAGTTACTTTTTTTTTAATAAGCTTTTTAATTTGTGGAATTATCTTGGAGATCAACCTAAACTTGGAGAGAGAAAGCAACCTAAAATAGTAGTGCCTCAAATTATCCCTCTCTTAGCGATATTAAAGATGAGAGCAACCTAAGAAATAGATTTACTAGCTTTGAGGATATTCAGAGAGAAGAATTGGAAAGAAAGACTCGCACTATTTCAGGTGGCTTGAGGAAAATTTCCTCAATTTCAGGGGAATACCAAAACACTGCTACTGATAATTCTTCAAACACTGTAAATTAGCAGCTTGCGAAGAACTAGAAAACTAAAGTAAGAGCAGTTTTGAAAAAAGAGGAAGACACTAAGAATGATTGGGGTCTCATTTAAGAGTAAGATGAGATCGATTTCTTATTTTAAAATTTTATAAAAGTAATTTTTTAGATTTTGACAAAGTTCTTGATAATGAAACAAAGTAGAAGGAAGCCTTAAGGAAGCAGTAATTTATTGACCTCTCCATCTAATTTTAGTTTAAGTAAGAGAAAGAAAAAGAGCTGATGCTTCTAATCCAAGAGGAGGAACTAAGGAGATAGGAAGAAGAGATTTTGCAGAAGGTTCTAAGAGAGAGCATGCTTGAATATAATCAGCAGTAAGAGAATCAAGACAGGCCAAATATGCAGTCCGCTTTAAATACGCAATATCAGCAAAAATAAGGTGGAGGTCGCAATAAAGGCAAAAGATTCTTTGATGTAAAAAATCGATTTCATTATTATTAAAGAGTAGTCTAAGCAGGAAAAGGCTCTCAGTTAATAACAAACTAAAACAGAAATAAGATATATTCCAAAACAAAAATGAAATTTATTTTCCAATCCTACTACTAGTTGATTTCTTAATTTAAAGAGAGTTTTTCTATCACTATCAAAAGATTAAAATTCTACTCAGTATCATCATTTAGAAAATTTCCGATTTGATATTTGTAACAGAGATAAAGCCTGAGAAGTTATCTAAGGAAAACGATTAGCTTCGACTTTAACTCAAGTTGCTAAATTCCTATCTGGATGATGTTTGCGAATTTATTAAGGAGTATAGTAAGTTGCAATTAATATAGTTTATATCTTCATGATTAGATCTAAAGAGCAAGAAGCCGAAAACTATGTAACAGCAGTAGTAGCAGTAGCAATACCAACTGCAAATCAACATTAAATCAGTTGAGTACGATTTACACTTCAGTTCCTCCTCCGTGACTCCCTCTAAGGGCTCTGGCGATGTATCCCTCCCTTCTATATATCAGGGCGCATAAATAGATAACCCTCCTCAACATAAGTAGCAATAGCAAAATATCGATAGGCTGCTGAACGCAAAGAACGAAGAGTTGAAGAATCAAGAGAAGTCTTTTAAGAACTTTTTCTCTGAGTACGAGAGACTCAAAAAGCACTATGAGAGGATAAGTGATCATTTAAAGTAAGTGAAGAGTTTGCGAAATATTTTATCCCAACTATATTGAGCATTTGAAGCAGAAAAATCAAGAGCTAGATACGAAGCTGAGAACCGCTGAAAAAGAGAAGAAAGCTTTGAATTAAGAGTATCAAAAGAGAGACAACAATCTCGACCGCATACTTAAGTTTGAGATTATAATTCAATTTATTAAAGATATTAAATAATTGAGGAGTAGAACGCAGATAAAGAAACATCGTTGTTGGCTTAAGAAGTAGAGAAGGTCAAAAAATAATTATAGCAAAAGCAAGACCAACTCGCTAAACTCCATTATAAATATGAAATGAAAGTTTAGAAGCAGCAAGACTAAAAAGTTCACAAAAAAGATATCGCACTTAAGCTTAAAGAAGCTGAAAAAGCTTAGGAAAAAGCAGCATTGAAAGCTAAGAAGATAGAGAAAAAGTAAAAGCAATTAGCTTCTCTAGATATCAATTAAATTATTGATGAAACTTAAACTAGATTTAATGATATTTTGTGCAATAATAGTTTAATTTTATTTTGAAAATTGTATTGATTTATATATATAGTTAAGCTGACCTAAACTAATCTAAAATCACAAATAACTAAAGTGTTCATATTGACTTTAAAGCTGAAGAAAAATATGGTGGAGGAGGTGTTGAAGATATGGATGATTCTGAGGAGATAAATAAACTGTCTTCAAACTAAATCCTACACATGGATGAAAATTCAGTAGATCAAGCTGACACAAATCAAACAAGCTTTCATCTACATTAGCAATAGCAAAGTGAATAATTTTATACCCTTAATGTAAAATATTTATAATTATATTTTTGATAGAATCGATTCTGAAGGCTCGCTCTAAAGAAATGAAAGATGATCATTCAAAACTTTCATCAAAGATCATTCCAAACAAAGGCAAAAAGCAATTGAAAAAGTTAGTTGTCACCACTATGGAATCGGAGGAGGATGAATAAGCAATTGAGGGTGGATTGAAGTCAAAAAATAGAGAAACTTATAAGCGCTACAAGAAAAAACTTCAAGAGAGAATTGATAAGACTATACAAGGTTAGGAATAGCAAGTGGCAAAAAAGGAGAAAACTTTGAAGAAACTCATCAAGAAAAATGTAGAATTATTAGCTTCGTATTAATCCAAATAGTCATAGTTGGATGAGAGGATTCACGAGATAGAGGGACTGGAGTAAGAGCTTGCACAAAAGAGGAAACTGCTCTAACTAGATGAGCAAGAGCTTGAAAGCCAGCGACTAAGAGCAGATGGCAATTAAAGTTAGTAGCTTTAACCATATTCATCGAGGATGGCTTCAGATCCCTTGCCTTCAGTTAAAAAGATGAAAAAGAAGAATAGCAGATCTGTGATTGATGGAGCTACGACTTTCTCAGATGACTTAGTCAAAGAAGATCACAAGAAGGCAGCATCACAGAGCTCGACCCTTCATGACGATATTAATTCAAATAGCATGCTAGTAAGTTTGAAAATGTCTAAGCATAAGAGCAAGTCTTCCACTATTGGGAAAGTTAGTTCCAAAGTTAAGAAATCACCTTTGAGTGGAGAGGATTTAATTTCTTAGAGCGAGAGCAAGTTGAAATTAGCTAATGGGTATTCAAATATGAGAAAGGAATTATAGCTTCCTCAAATAAATACAAAGAACGATATCATGGAAGTTTATCTTCAGAACAATAATTTCATTAACAATCTAACGAATGCATAGACTTTGCTTGGACCCTTGGGAGTGCCTCCAATCAACTAGACCTATTAATTACAGCTAAATAAGGATAATAGTTCCAAAATTTCTCATGTTACTTCAGATAAAGGATTTTAAATTACTTTAACTTGAAAATGAAATTAATTTATTAAGGGAAATTTTATTTAATGAGGAAATTATGCTATTATATTTTGTCCATCCATATTTTGATGTTGATTAAATTTGGTTTTAAAAAGGAATGGGAGGATCACGTAAATATTAAAATGCAAAATAGATATTGGAGATGATTGGGCATCATTAGGATAAACTCTAGGGCGGTAGAAATAATGGAGAAAGCAAGCAACGGGTAAAGACGCACCGCAATATGAATAAAGTGTCTAAGACGTAATTGCCCTCTCCAGTTAGAGATGACTATGATAAACTTAAAACTCTGTAAAATTCGTTTACAGATAAGAGATTTATGCCCGTATGATGTTGAATTTAATTTACTGCAAGATTAGTTTATAAATCCTAAACTGAGGGACGTTTCGGCTATGCGGGGAAGAGAAGGAAATATAAAGGTAAACTTAAAACAAAAGCTTATAATCAATAACATAAGCAGCAATTAAAGTCTTGACTTTTTGGAAAAAATATCAGAGCAGCTTTAAAACATGTAGTAAAACTGAGCATAAAATCAACCTATATCGGAAAATAGTTTTTCGATTTTTATTGCTATTATTCTGTCATTCTAAATCTAAGAGATTTTATATTTTTTAATTTTATTTTTATGATAAATTAATTTGAATAACATCACCATCATCACCATATGTTTTTTGAATGAGAATTCTGAATAAAGAAAAGGGAGTTATACAATTTGTTATTGTGTTATATAAATCCTTTATTTGTGTAATTAATAAGATAAGTGGGGGAGGTATAACCACTACGATTATTATCTTCCTTCAATGTAATAATTATTTGAAAGCAAGTCTTCCTTAATAATCGAGGCTCAATATTCTTTGAAAATATATAATTAATGGCAGATACAAAGAAAAACTCACATGAGAACTTAGAAAGCGATGTAGTCATTGATGAAAACTTGTCCAGAACTAATACTAATCATGAAAATTAATTAAAATAGAATTTTACTATTACTTTATACATTCAATTCAATTACAAAATAGCATTTACTGGATTCAAAGATTATAAAATTTAAAAGGGATAAGATTTTTGTTCAAAAGAAATCAAAAACTTAAGACCCTTATTCTACTTTTCTTTTATATTTTCTAATGAATTTCAACATTTTATTAGAACTATATTTAATCAGCTAAAAATGGATTATCTATCGCCTACAACCCCAGTATTAATTTTTCTGATTTTAAATATGTTCGACTTAGAAATAAACATTTGGAGTGAAGTTCATCCCTTCCGTAAATTCAGCAAGTGGAATTAATGCAGTTGGTGGTGGAGGCGCCTTGCAAGCTCTGAAATCTAATTTATTATTTTGAAAGAGAAACTGAACTAAGCCTACCTAATGCATGGGCTTCCCAAGGGATCCATGTAAGAGATCTTTTCATCAGCATACCTTAAGCAAATAATAACCACTCTACTCTAGAATAGTGCAGAACGTGAAAGAGAGTTAGGTTTCTCTGAATGAGGTGGCCAATTTTAGACAAAACTCGAACCGTACTGTAAGCCAGCTTCGCCATTTATTTCAACAAAATACTTACATTAATTAAGGATTTAAAAAATATCTCAAGAAAATTTCAAGGTTACCATTATCTCAGCATTATTATGATTAACAATTTTTATTTAGAACTTCTCTTACAATCACGGGCTTGTTGTGATAAACTTGAGAGAGGTGAAGATCCTGAAAGTGATTGGACTTTTTTAAAAGACAAACTTCTACATAGAGTGTAGTTGCCAAGGGATGAAGGTAAAGTCAAAGAGTAATAACCTAGGTGGCAAGAATCCCAATTTCCACCAAACCCTCGAGATGCAAATTAAAGACAACACAGATGCACTTGTAGTTAAACTGATAGATCAATCACTTAAAAAATAATAATAGCAAGTTAATTTTAAAGAGGAGATACTTAATTATTATACAATAATGCTAAGAGCTTTCTTATGAGAAAGGAGTGATAGGCACTGTCAAAATTGAGCTAAAAGAGCTTAATAGAAAAACAAGTGTGGGCATATTACCTTATTAACTACTAAGTGCAGATGGCAAGATCACTGCAATCCTGCAGGCTGATATAATTTATCTCCCTCCCATCAATAAATCGAACAACAACATTTTATCGCAAGATGGGGAAGAAATGTTGTAGCTAAATGAGGATTATGTAAGGAACCATTTTGATGAGAGTTCTCAAGATGGTAACTTTAAAAGTTCAATACATTCATTATAGTAATTATTATTCCTTATTAAATAAGTGAAGCAGAATTCAAAATACCCTTTTCACTATCAGGAAAGAAGAGATCAAGCTCCGAATTTTAGAGAAGAGATGGTATCCCTAGTAAGAATTCAGATTCTCCACCTCTCTCTGGCTATAATTCCCCGAATTAGCAGAGCTCAGGATAGCTTTAAATAACTCTCAATCCCAATCCTCAGCCCTCAACTCTTACTTAAAATTATTATTTTTCATCCTCTTAAGTAAAAGAGTTTCAATTAGAAGAGTTAGTTCTCTGATCAAAGAGCTTATATGTTCAAGAAGAATAGCAGCAACGAAAGTTTGCCTTAGCACCCACACATTACTTTAGAATTTATCTGTGTATCTATTTCGTATTTAAATAAGAAGAGTTGCATGATGAGAATACCTAGAAGCAATTGACACTCAATACTTAGCAGCTATCTTAATTTCAATAGAACAGCAGCAACAACCAGGCGCTTCTTGCTGTGGATGGTTTGGAAAACGCAAAAAATAAGCACAGATCTTAGATGCCTCTCATTAAAGAGCACATAGATGAGCTAAATATAACAAACAGCTACAAGGGTCAGCCTTCAAAAGCAGCCGAATCTTAGAGTGGGTTTATTTTTTTAATCTGGAGCTGAGGATGTTGATCACAAAGGGGAGGAGGGGTATTCTAGAATCAACCCTCCTCTTATTAATATTATCCCACTTGATCCAACTGAAAAGGTTGGGTAAAAGAAGAAGTCAGTTTTCGGAACAAAATAAAAAGGAAAGCTATCTCCACCAGCCAAACATCATGAGGAGAGTCTATCTGTCCCGGTAGTGATATTTCATTATATCTTGCTAAATTTTGACAAGCGAATAAAAAGCCAAGCAGTTTGGTTTCAAGCCAGAGAAAAGACCAAAGGGAGGATCACCAAGATACGAAAACGTGAGCCATGGTGGCTTTGAAGACAATCTTGGAGGAGATAACTAATAATTCTCAGTTGTGATTTTGATTTCCAAAGTCACCTTATAGTTTTTAAAGCTTTGTGAGCATTAGTGGAAGTGGTAGTGGGAGTGGAAGTGGGGAGACAAACGAAGTAGGAGCGACTCCTCTCAAGAAAAATGATCCTTTTAATCTTTTTTTCTTCTCTTTTATTACTGATCCTAAGTAGGCTTTTGAACTTTAAATTTCCAGTAGTAAGCAACCAGAAAAGCAACTTGATTATACAAAAAGAATTATTTGATCTATGTATGCATTTATTGTATTAACAACTTTAGGTGAAGTAGATCAAGTAAGTAGATGATAAAAAGATAGAAGCCTAAAACTAAAAGCTATCTCCAAGAAACTAAGCATCTAGTCCGAAAGAGGATACACTTTAGCCTCAAGTCAAAAATGCTAACAGTGGTTTAAAAACTCAGCCAACAAGTCAAAAAGAAGGATCTATTGCTTCTTAAATTAAAAATCAAGGCGTTTCTTTGGAGAGACAGAGAATCCAGAATCAGTTGGAGAGACTCAGAGAACAAAAAGAGTAAATGGCTCTCAAAATGAAATTATAGGATAAAGTCCAAGCATCCTCAATAAACTAAGGAGCTGAGAATGAAGGAAGCTAAAGTGCACCCTTGAGTTTAAGAGAGCAAGCTAAGGCGAAGATGGAAGCAGCCAAGAATAAATACTTATCTGCATTTTGAATTTTATTAAATACTAAGTCAAAGATAAGCCCTGAGCCAAAGAAGAAATATCAGCAGCCAGAGATCAAGGAAAAGATAATTTTCAATCCTGATGGATCTTAAAGGAGAAAGTTTAGGAATATTTTTTCTTAGTCAGTCATGAAAAGAAATTCCTCAATGATGGTTAGGAGACCAAGCGAAAAAACTCTAGAACTTGTGCCTCTTCCTACTACGCCATTTTAAAACGAAGAAGAGGAGAAACAGGAGGAAAAAATAATCTAATTAGCTCTCTTTGAGGCTCCCATATCAAGATTATTTTCCTTTTTGGTAATAGTTAATTTCAATTGATTATTTCTTTCTTATTTATTAAATCAGAAGTGACAGAAACGTCCAAAGCTACATCTGTAACTGTATCTAAGAAAAGATACAAGAGTAACCCTCATCCTAGGCCGCAACCAACAATCTAAGATCGCGGAAGAGATTCCTAAGCCTAGTCCTCCTCCCAAGATTTAAAAAAATCAGATCATGAACAGTAAATTAGACGCCTCCTCAAAGATAGAATAGATCTAGAAGAATCTATAAGAGTCAAGTAAGCTAATAAATAAGATGCTTAAATCTCTTTTTAGAGAGTTCACTTTAGAAAATAATCAAGAATAGCTAATCAAACTAAGGAAGCAAAGAAAAGGTAAGCTAAAAAATTAAAAGGCTAATATGTTGCTTATAGTTACCAGAGATAAATACTTTAAAAGGTATCATTTTAAATCCATCTGTAATTATAGAAATGAAATCAAACATTCTAGTATTTAGCTTTGAGTTCATTGGCTCTAGATGTGAGTAGGTATAGTTTCTTTAAGAACACGTCAAATAGGGCGAATAGCTCAGTTCTGAAACTGTAATTTCTCTCTTCGTAAAAGAGTTTCATCTACTGAGGCTGGTACAGGTGTTGTGAAATTCCATCAGTGCCCTTCCTTTCTTTCCCTCTTAACTCTTGCTTGAGAAAAGGCTCAGTCAGTTGATCCATATACTCCAAGAAAGAATTGTAAAGGCTTTGGAATGACAAAATTAAAATATTAAAAAGGCAAGTTGACAGCAGCTTGAAGTTTATAAAGTAAAATTTGATCTAGTTATTAAATTATTAAGTAAGTTGTGGATCATCTTTTCATTCAATTGCATGCTGATACCTGACTTACTAGGGTTAAATAGAATCTTAACTATCAAGATTTTTCCTATAAGATACATCCCACCCATCATTTTTACTTGATCCTCTTATAGAGTTTGTAGTATAGCTCCATAAGAATCAACTTAAAAATAAATTTCATAAAGAAGTTTGTATGATCATATTTTGAGTAAACTTGCACTCTGTTAAGCTCATATTCAGTAAGAAAGTCATGAGGAAGGAAATTTTTAGCTTTGCAAAGCGAGCTTAAAAATATGATTAGAGGTAGAGGCATGCTCCTCACATCTGTGCAGTCACTAATGCTTTGCATCACTCCTTTTGTCCTCACCTTCAGCTTCATTAATCTATTTTAAGCGGTCTCGTGATCAATACCAGCCTCAGCAAAATCAAAGTTCTGATTCGGATCTTGCAATATAGAGATTAAAGGCTTTTTAATCGACTTCATTAACCATCCTCTTGCCACATCGTTATAAAGCTTGATGGCATCATCTAAATCTTTGACTGTTTATTCTCTTAGCTTAAGTTTATTTTTTATAGATTCTCTGAAAAGTCTGAGAGTGTTTATTATAGTCCTCACCACAGCTCTAAAGTAGCGTTTAGATCCCTTTCGGAATGTGATTGCCTCACTCTATTGAATCAGAAATTTGTACTTATCCTTCAGTTCCTTATTCTTTTTCTGACGTTCTTCCTCCATTTCCATAATTCTTATTTCCTGAGGTAGATTATTGAGCATCTTCTCTTCTTCCTTAAGATCTATCTTAGGTAGATTAAGATTTCTGAGTAAGTCATCTACTTTCTAAGGGTCTGCTGAAATCTCATTTTTCATTTCCTCGTACAGTCTCTCTTGCTAAATTTATGGATCTAAAGTGCTACGGGGAGAATCAAATTCATTTACTGGCTTATTCTATTTCTCGTAATTCAAAAGCTCATTAAGGAACTTAGCATCTTCCTCTTGCTTTTTTCTATCCTCCTCTTACTTTTTCCTCATCATCTCATCATAAGGATTCCCGAATGGAAAGAAAGGATTCATAGCCCCATTCTGAATAAATATTTTAAAGTAATCGATTTCTGACCTGGCTAACCGAAATTCGCAGTAGCGCCTCCATTCATCATTTGAGCGGCCGCTGGGTTCATAGTCGCAGCAGCCATTGGATTAAGCATAGGATTCATCATCATTGGATTCATATAAGGATTGAATTGCATCATTTGCTATTACTGGCTCTAAATCTTTTCTTCCAGCTCCTTTTCTTTCTGCTCTTGTCGGATTCTCTCCTCCTCTTCCTTCTTCTATCTTTCCTGGCGTTACATGTTCTACACAGCCATCGAAAGCATCTGCTGTTTCATCTATCCTTGCTACTTTTGTAACTTCTTCAATCTTCTCTGCATTCTTACATTTTCCTCTTCCAAAGCTTACTCACTTGTACTTGACTCAAACAAAATAGTATTATTAGCTGGTATTTGAAATATAAAGTTGACGTCTGCTAATACTCTTGCATCAATGATCCCAGTGATAGCTTGATTAGTTTCAACCTACTGCTTCAATTTGGAGATTTAACCACCAAGCAGAGAATTAGGTGCTGCATCGACTGAGTTATTTTCTAAAGGATGATATCTACTTAAAGCTGAACTTTGAGCGGCAGCTTATGATTTCATGTTTTAAATTAAGTTATTCTAGTTTTAAGACTGTAGTAAAAAAATAAATAATTAAAAGACTGTAACCGTTATTGCTCTCGAGCCGATCCTTCTCTAGGAGGCTGTAAATGCTTAGCTAGAGAAAGTTTTTGAAGTTTCTCATATTCAGCGCTAATGCGTTGTCTATCTTTTTAAACCTTGTCAAGCTGCTTTTGCTAATGAGAGGTTAACAGTTGGATAGTTTGATTCTATTTCTCATTCCTTATTTACACAGGAGTCATCAGCTATAAATAGATTATATAAAAGAATAATCAGCTTTGTTGGGATTGAAGCCAAAGGAAGGTTATATTGCTGCGCCATTCTATTGCCTGGAATCAGAGATTAGCTATGAGACTATTCTATAAGATTGAGATGCTATCCCTAGCTTCTTATTCGAGGAGGAAGCATAGAATGATATTATTAGAAGGCAGGTACTTGTGAATGTTGCAAGTTATTAAATTGATAAGGATTTTAGGCAAGTAAGAGCCTATGGCTGGTACTAATTTGATATTGCTGAGGTGGATAGTTTTGAGCTTAATATTTTTAATAATTGAACTTAAATATAGTAAGCTTAATATTGAGGCAATTAAAAGCTGTAGTTTTGAGGTTGTGGTACCACTTAGGAAGGAGGCTAAGGATTCATGTAGCCAAAGCTCGGAAATTAAGGCTATTTTTGTTAAGAAGAATTAATTTTGTATTGATCAGCAACTTCTCTTTAACTATATCTATTTTTAGAACACAATTACAAAACTGTTCATATTTTCTTTCAAAATTTTAAAAGACGTTACTTCTACTCTAATCTAAATCAGAATTTAAAAAGCTTTTTAAATTAATGTAAAATTTAGATTTAGGAGCGAGAAATTCTTGCTATGGAACATTTTGATGTCCAGATATGTTTTAGTATAGGAGAGACGACATCTAAAAAATAAATTCAATGTAGGAATGAAATAGCTCTAAGTGAATGTTTTTACTTACATTTTGGAAATTGAATAGAATATATTATTGTATTCTTAAACTAATTTTATCTTTAAATCAAATGTTGATTAAAAATAGTTATGAAAATTATCAAAAATCATAAAATAAATAAATATACTTAATTCACACATCTAATTCATTAATCTTGAGTGATAGTTTGGTAATTTTAGGGATTGCTCTTGTCATTTCCAATTCCATCCCCAGTGACTTAAGTAGTTTCTTGTATCACAATCTGTTCATATAAAAGCTATCTTTATTCTTCATTATCTTGCTTCATATCTAAAGATTTCAAATTCTACTCAGCTTCAGGTATTTGCTGCCCTTCTATGTTAACTTTCTCTACAATTATCTGTTCTTATTATGGAGTTTTTTCATTATAATCTTGCTGGAATTTGACTCTCATCTTCTTCTTTTTTAAAATGGCATGCAGTCTTTTTATTTTCAAGTCGTCTTTCTCTCTTGTTCTTATCACAGCAAAGTAGTACACCACAAAGAATACTAGGCATATTTAATCATGAACATAAACTTAAAGTTGATTTATTTTTCATATGGATGCAAAAATATCCGCACTTTCACGATAGCCAAACCAAGTTTTGAAATGTGTGCTCAAAATTGGAGCTAAAATTTCTGCAAGAGCAAAGGAGTTAGTATAGAGCACTGTAACGCATTCTGCTATCGCTTCTTACTCATCTGGGTAGCGCTCAATTGCACAATCTATTGCCTCTGGGAAGAAGCAAGTATAGGCTATCCCACAAGATATTCCAATTCCTACCATACCCACTCCTATTGTGTAAAGCTGACTAAAGATAGAGATTAAAAGAAAATGAGTTTTATTTCTTACTCAGGTATATAGAAAAGGGAAGAGGGACCCCAAAGCAATAAAGAAAAATATTGCAGAAGGAAGCTCCAAAAGATGCAACTTCTGGTGTCTAGATTTTTTGTGAAAAATACGTAAGCATTTCCAGTAATATAACCACACGCAATTATTGAGAAGAACAATACTATAGATTCATCATTATCAGCATCATAGAATATAAGCTTACAAACGACATTTTGCGAAGTTTTGTAGTAATCGAGTAGCTATGGGGCTAGAATCGGTTCAACTTATACGAACACTAGATAAGAAATGAAATTAGCTAATGTTGCAAGCAAAAGCCTTTTTATTTTGAGTAGCTTAAACAGACTTTTGGAGGAAAGAATTTTAGAACCTTGATTCTCTATAAAGTAGGAGCGCTATAGAGAAACTCTAGATAGCCTTGAAATATCTAGAAGTCTCTAAAGATCAGTTTGATTCAATTTTAAATACAATATAATGCTATAAAATTGTATCAAGCTGGATATTTTATCAGTATCCTTGGACTCTTACTTAAGCAAACTTTCTTCTTCTCCCTTATTTTACTGATGCATTTATTCTTAATTTTTATCTTTTTGTCCAGGAATAGCTTTGAACTACAGGAAGATGAGAGCAAGTTATATAATAGCAGTTGCAGCGAATGGGCCTACAAAACCATAGTACTTAAAGCATAAGGCACCAATTACGGGTCCTATCATATATCCCACTCCATTTGAAATCTCCTAGGTCACAGATACTTCCTTTGTGTATTTGGGATATGCCTGCAACAGCACTGCGTAGGCTAATAAATAAATTTTAAGAACAGCATTTAAGTGATTACTTGCAGACATGATTCCTGAACAGGCTATTCCTTGAAGGATGCGAGCAAGTATTGAGAGCGCAATAAATATCGTAGAGTTATTGATGTAGTAGCCTCCAATGAATAATGCCTCTGAAAACAACTACAAAATAGGTTAGCTATCAAATGTTTTAGGGTGCTTGATTCATAAGCATAGAGTACTCACAGTTATGAATTGACTGGAAATTACTATAGTCTTTTTTGAAGCCTTCTCAAATACTCGCATCAGCATCAAGGATGATACCAAATTAGCTTAACATCATAAATTCAAACTTATAGATAAAATTGAATTAGCTATTGGGTATGCACTGAAGATGTAGCCTATCATAACTTGTGATACACCTTTTTCAAGAGCAGTCTCTGGAAAAAATGGGGCAATCATGACATGGAAGATGAAAGTTATGATGCAGGAAAGGTTGCACACGAACCATAAAAGCGTGTATTTCATTTTAAGTTTGAAAGCAACTGATTCTTAATGATTATAATTTCTATATCTAAGCAATAAAGCAGCTTATATTTAAATTTAATTTTCCTCAACGAACATCTGCAATGCTTCACTATTGAGGAAAGAGCTATGTCTGGAAGTTTGTTTATTAAATACATAGCTCTGTTTTCGATTAAGATTACATTCTTTATTTAACAGGAAGCAAGTCTGCCTAACAAAAAGCAACACTCTAAACTAAATCTTAGAAAGAAAGAAGAAATGAGCGTAGAGATCTCAACAGCAACAGCTGGACAAGCAAACTTAAGCATCGGAGGTAGAAATATCATCTGCTCAACTTGCCGCATTCAATTTGATAATGTGGAAAACTACAAGCCTCATTTGGCTACCGAGTTCCATACATATAACATGAAGAGGAAAATGGCCAGTCTTGACCCTATTTCTGAAACTATTTTCAACCAAAAGAAGTCTCGTAAGTCAATTCTTCAATAAATCACGCAAGAAATGTATTATCATTGAATTTTGAAAAGGGGGAAAAAGGAAGAAAAAAGAAATCCTTTCCAAAATCTAAAAGCTTGATGGTCAAATATGACTTCTCTAGTATTACTGTTTGATATCCATTTTTTGATAAATAGATGTTAACCCTATTTTAGAGGTGCAGGCCACTCAAAACTAGTCAGTAGTAAGCGGAGTTAACAGCAGCCAGTTAACTGAAAGTGTATGGAAATGCGAAGCTTGCAAGAAGACCTTTAAGTCTTCGGAGCAACTCAACCAACATAAATTATCCAAGCAGCATAAGAAAAATGAAAAGACCTATCTAGAATCCAACCCTGATATCTCATCCTCATCTCTGTTCAGATCATTCCAGGTCGAGAGCAAGAACACTAATCTGGTTTCAGTTTCTCACCTCTTGACTATGATCAAGAGTGGAGGATAGGACAATAATCACTTCATAATTTTGTTCTGAGACTAATAATTTAAATTCTAATGAATGAGTCTTCAGTGAAGGACGCAGTAATTGGAGATGGAGCAGATTCTATTGCAGAAGAGAAGGATGAAAAGCAATCTAATTATCTTAATTTGAAGGTAATTACCATGATTAATCTAATGTCCCAACCACTTTGGACAGTCTGAGAATATGTCTCTTCTGTAACAAATAGAGTGAGGGTATCAAGAAAAATTTGGATCACATGATGATTGCTCACTCTTTCTTCGTTCCAGATGTGGATTGCTGTATCAATCTCAAAGGTCTCCTTGGCTACCTTGCTGAGAGAGTTCACTTAGGCTTCTTATGTCTCTACTGTAGCAAGCAAATGACCTCTGGCAGAAGTTGCTAACAGCACATGATTGATAAGAGCCACTGCTTCCTAAATCAAGAAGATGAGTAGGAGTACGAAGAGTTCTACGATTTCTCCAAGACCTATGAAAACCATCCACTCGCTGTCAAGCAAGAGAAAAAGAGATAAAGCTGCACTTTGAAAATGTAGCAGAGAGATTAGAGAATATCTTTAAATTAAATAATTGCAGCCAAGAGAAATGTGAGATAGCAATTGTATTAGCTCTTCTCTGTGTTTCTCCTTATGCGGTTTTAGTCTCTAGGACTTTAGATTCTTCTAAATAGATACTCATTATCTATCTTGAGCATAGAGGGCTGGAGCCTTGTTGATGCTGAACTTGATCTCAGCTCCTCTTCTGAACTCCTTGACAACCATTTTGTCAGCGAACTGTCTTTCAACCTCTCCCAAGATGTGGAAGTGGGGATCGAGCTCTTGGGCATCATCTTCGTAAGCGTGAATTCCCAACTTATTGTGGTAGCTGTGCACATCCTCCCACTGTTGGTGGGGCTTGATGTTTAGGAGACGCATGAAGTTGTCAAGTTCGACTTCGTTGAAGCGGTTACGGACAGTCTCGCCGTGCAAGAAGTAAGGGTTCTAGAGGGGAGCGTGAGGGATCTTGGTTTGAGGGGGCCATGATGGTACCTCCTCCTCTTCTGCTTCTCCTTCACCTTCGCCTTCAGCCTCTTCACCTTCGCCTTCTTCCTCGCCTTCTTCTTCCTCCTCACCTTCTTCTTCCTCTTCTTCCTCCTCTTCTTCTTCCTCAGCCTCAAGTGCCTTAGCATCAAGGTATTCTCTGTGAGTCTTGGATCTGGCCCATTTAGGCTCCTCCTCAACTTCTTCGGAAGAGGGGAACTGATTGGTTTGGGGATAGGGTTCCTCAGTGATAAATCTCAAGTTGTCAGTTCTGGAAATAGGGAGCGATTCTCCGAACTCGTCAAAGCCTACAAAGTCTTCTTCGTAGTCAGTCATATCAAGAGGAGTGAAGAGTGCCTTCTGCAAGAATTGGAACTAGTGGTCGCTTGGCTGAGTTTAGAGCTCATCTCTAGTCTTTTGCAAGTCGATAACATTCATGAAAGGAATGGTCTGATTGGTGATACCAATATCGTTCAAGAGTGCTCTGGTAGCACCATAGGCATTTTCGTTCAAGTAAGAGAGGAGACCATTTTGGAACTGAGTTCTCTCACGAGCATCCTCGTAGTTGGGGATGTCTTCACGAATCTTGTGGATGGCAGCAGGCCTGTTTCTGAGAATATCCTTCACCTTACGGATGTCGATGGGCATGCGCTTCTTGTCCGCAAACATCATCTTCTCTTTATCTAGTCTGTAAAATTACTTCATTCATCACCAATTTCAGAATTTTTATTTAGGGTATATCTATTCTTGGTGAGATAGTTTTCTTCCTCTGAGATCTTAGCGAGTTTCTTCTCAAGTCTCTGTGATACTCTTTCGTCAAAGAACTACTCGTTGAAGTCATCCTGAGATGGAAGAGTTCTGTTTTGAAGCTTGTGCAAGAGGACTTCGATCTCACTCTCACTCAAACCTCTAATAAGAGGCATGAGGTTTCTGAACTCTTCTTTAGCTTCCTCGAGTCTCTCGTACTTAGTCTTCTAGTTGAAGTTGAGAGTTCTAATGAATCTGGTCCACTCTGGGGTGCCGATTTTGTGCTTCTCTTTTTCCAATACATAGGCTGGGAGGTAGTTCTCAAAGTCGAATTCAGTGATCTTCTTATCATCATCAAAGATATCAAGAGCACCTTCGTGCCATTTCATACCGTAGAGTTCCTCGAATAGCTTGTACTCTCTCTGTCCTTTCTTGGGGTCTGGCAATTGTCTTCTCTTTGACATGTAGAAGGGCAGGGCAAGAAGCTTCTTACGGTCTGAGGGATTCAGATTCATTGAGTTGACCTGTTGCTTCCATTGATCAGCTGCTTGTGCAGTCAGCTCAACTAAGTGCTCATAAGAGTCGATCTTAAGAGGGGTGCTGCTCACTCTAAAAAATTGCATTAAAGTATATATCAGAGATGATAGATTCAGCTCTTTAAAACTCTGTTGACGAGTCTCTAGATCTTGACTGGGTTTCCGTTGGTTTCGAGGAGATCTTACTTATCAACGAAAGCGATGTTCTCAAGACCGTGGATCTTACCGAATGAGAAGAAGAAGTCATTGTGATCTTTGCCCTTGCGAGTGACTTGGAAGAGCTTTCCCATGTCGACGTGCTTCAAGTTGTTGATCATGATGTTCTTAGCGAGGTCTGACTTGGTGAGGGCGTCTGTGCCGTAAGCACTGAGATAGTTGGCGATATCACCCTTAGGGTCGGGGGTTTCAAGTGTCTCAAAGAGTCTGAAGCGACTGACAACATCTTCAGTGCCTGAATAGTGAGCGTAGTCAACTCCAGTGTAGTGGTTGGGTGAGAGCTTGTGCAGAATTCTTGAGGGTACTTGGGTACCTCCAAGCACACCGCAGGCGAAGGCAGTTCCGAGGATTGGGATCTTCATCCAAGGCTTTCTGAAAAGAGCTCCATAGCGTTCGGCATGGCGTTGAATGGGTCTTGCCCACAAGGCAGCAAGGGCACCGCATCCCAAAGCTAACAAAAGAGTTAATTACAAAAACTCCCAGAAATCTTTAATTATAAGCAAGGCTATGAGAGAATCTATCCCAGCTATTAAAACTAGAGAGAGTGTCTCTCAGCACTTGCTCATATTTGATAGGGTTGTTGGATTATCTTAGACAAATGGTTCTTACAGAAGAGAGCGTGGCCGTTCTGATACTTCATGAGCTCGAATGCCTTTTCTGCGTTGTCTCTGTCGTAGCCATAAGACACCATCAGCTTGCGAATGTAATACTCACATTTATAGAAATTATTATTCAGATGCATTTTATAGACTAAATAACTCCTTAGCTCCTAAAAAGCGAACATTAAAGAAATTCTTTGTAAATTTCAAATGAAATTTCTTGCTTTTTCTCCAGGGGAGAAAGCGGAATCTGAGTTCGCTCTTTGAGAAATTAATGGCTAGGAACTCATAGAGCAAATCACAATCTCCGACTTACTGAGCTTAGGGTCTGGGATCTCTCTGAACTCCCTATTTATTTCTAGCAATCTATTCATAATTATTAATATATTATAGAAAAGGCAACCAATATTATTATATCTCACTTTATAAGCTTCTCCTGCTAAGCGTCATTACAATATAAAAATATTAGGGAGAATTATGTCAAATATCAGGTCCTTAATAATTATAATAGAATATAAAGCTTAAAAAAGTATAAAAATGTTTAATAAAAACGGTAAAAAATGCAGAGCAAATTTAAATTTCCAAAATTCTTTCAATTTATTGGCAATTTGTTCTCAAGGATAAATTAAAAAATCTAATTAGAAAAAAATTCAATTAGTTCTGTAATTTTGGCTCATCATAATTCATAGAAGATATCATAAATTCAATGTCAAGCTTTCAACTTATAACTTGAGATTTTTTCGCTGCTTAATGGAATTTTATTAAATATTTTGAACAAATCTACAAAATAAAACTCTTGCTTTCTTATAGATGTTACTTAAAAACAAATTCAGCTTTTTATTTATGATCATTTTGTTTATTGACTTAATGACTTTGATATTATTGGAATAATCTTTTAGATTAGATTTGCAAAGAATCATTAAAGCAAGAACAACCGAGGATCTCTCACTACTTTCATACTAATTTCACTTAGCTAATAAATTGTTATTTTAAATTGCTCAAACGAAGTCAAAGCCCCAGACCTCGAATGACTCAATTCTGAAGTCTCTCTCAGCTGATAGAAGCTCATTATTGAAAGTCTCTGACTCACTGGTTCTTCCACTCAAGAAATCGTTGCTGATAAATATTGCTGCTCCTCTATGCGAAAACATTAAGAGATCAAGTTATAGGGAAGGATACTTACTTTCCACCACCGCCAACCATAATGCACTTCTCATCGCAGTACTGAATCTTCTCATTCAATTGAGTGTAACCAAAAACTTTAATGTCGTCCTCCAAACCTTCGAATCTAAAAACGAAGCTCTCTCCGATACCGTAGTAGTAAGGGTGGATGCGCCATTGCTCGCACTAGTATGTACCAAAGATGCTTCCTCTAGTGTCTCTAATTAAACGCAATAAAAAGAAAGTAAAAGTTGCTTAAATTAAGAGTACTGTGTTATCTCTTCCTCTTGTGCTTCTAAAGAAGGTTTGCATAGACACTCCATCCCTATTTATGGTATAGAGAAGTTTCCATTCCCTCATTCGAACCAGACCTGGAAGGAAATAAGTAATAAGTCTGCGGTTTCCATCAGTCAATATCTCTGACTTGTCTTTCATGATGGGCATGAAGTCAGGAATGCAGGTAGAAACTAATTGAAAAGTTAAAATATGACAAAAGATTACTCGCAAAGTTCAAGAGGTTAATTTTGGCATCTTTCTTGCTCGGGGGTTTTTCTAAGAGATTGAGATCTGAAATACCTGTTGTTTTTACTTCAGCTATCTAATCATTTTATTAAGATTTATTTCCTTAGACTCCTTCATGAGAATAGATCAATTAAAGATTTATATATTTTAATGAGAAAGATCATGAATGGTATCAAAGAATCTGACATATGTCGAGGAGACATCTTTCTCCGCTGCTTTGACTAGTTTTATGTAGGCAAGTAAGTTATCGTAGATATCCTCAACTATCTATCTTTACTGCTTATTAGTTAGAGATAAGTTTTGGCTGTCTCTGTGAGAGAATCTGAAGAATACACTAGCTATCGCTTTAATATCCTTTTTGTGATAACTCTTTAACTCATGACCATCTTCATCTACATTCTTTGTATCTGGACCTGAATGATTCGAATTCTCTCCTTGGCTCTCGTTATCTGCAAACATATTCTTGAACTCTTCCTCTATGGTTGGTAAATCTCAAAACCAATATAATCCATTATACTTTTAATCTCCTTGTGGAGATGGCAGAGCCTTTGGCTTTGAAGCTTATACGGATTCTTCCTAAACGAGGAGATTGAAACTCTTCTTGCCAAGAGAAACTGTCCCTCTGCTATTCATCTGTAGCATAACACTTTAAAGATTAAATATGAAGACTTTAGTTTGCTCCACCCAATCTTCCTGCTGAAAAGTTACTCTCCTCTTCAGAGATCCTTCTCATTTTAGCCTGAGGAGAGTTCTAGCGCTTATCTCTTTTAATTAGACTTTTGAGGATCTTTCCATCTGTGTTACTTAAATCGAGTTGGATATAGTAGTCGTACTTATAATTCAAAGTAATAAAGACTACACATAAACCAAACATCATTATATGAATTCTTCTTGACATCGAGATCAGTGACATACTTCTAAGACTCATTTTCTTGTCTCATCTTCTAAGCTGAGACTATATCTTGCAGATCTACTATGGATTGAAACAATTGCAAACTGATTGTCGCTTTCTGGGATTAGGTTGCCTCATCTCTCATAGTGTTTATTATTCGGTCATTTTCATCGCATTTAACAGGATTGAAAATCACTAAGTGCTCTGTCAAAGTCATAATACCCTTCACCTGCCCATATTTAGTGCAATAATATGCATCAGCTAAAACGTGAGTTTAAGAAGGATTTAATTTTGCTTACTCTTGATCTTGTTAGGTTTATGATCAATATAATATGAGAGCTGAATCTAATCAAAGGCTGAAACTTCCTTCTGCTTGTCAGCATTTGATGTTAACTAGCAAAACATTTTCAACATATCGCTCTAGCTATCTTGGAGTTTCTTCTCCTTGAAGCTATCTTGCATTTACTAATAACCCACTATAATAGAGAAAGATTAAAATGATGAATGATTCTTACTTTAGAGCTTTTAGAATGAAGAGGAAATGTCGTCTGAATTGAGCACCATAGTTCCTTGTGTGCGCTAAGAGATAGATCTGACATTAAAGTAGTTGTCCATATCTAGGTTGTTCCCTCTATTGCTCTCATCTAGGTAAGTTGTCATAGCTCTGTTTGCGATTTAGCCAATCTAACCATTATTAATGCTAACAGGAGACATCCCATTCACCTAGGTCAGTAGATAATTTAGAAAAGAGCAATAAAAACACGTTAAATTAAGATCTTCAAATGCATTTTTGTCGCTTTTGACGCCTGATGGATCTTCAACAAGTTTGTCACTGTGCTATGTTCCTGAATCATAAATCTTTAAGATTTGATTGGGAAAAATGTCATCGATGAAGATATTGTTGAGCTCTTTGATAGTGTTCGTAGGTTGCTCAAACCAATAAGACAATTTGAAAAGAGTATCGCCCTTCTAAACTTTGTAGTACTTCAATATAGGTCCAGAAGGAATTGGATTTGAGTTCATGGAGTTTATTGAAGTCGGTGAGGGAGTGAGAACAGGCTTTTAGGTTGATGAAGGTTGCCTATCTTTGATTGGGTTATTCCCACTCGTTACCTAGCTTGATGTTGATGTCGGAGAGATCATCTTAGTTGCAGTAGATGCTTGGGATCTTAAAATTTACTTGAATAAATAGAAGAAGGATGCTCCTGAGGGAGATGGTATAGGCTTCTGATCAGATTTAGGTTAAGTCTTTGCCGCCTCTTAATGTTGTTGAACGCCAACATTTTGGGGAGATGTTAGCTGTTTTTTACTTTGAATGGCTTTGGCTAAAAAATCCTCATCCTCATCTGAAGTTCCCTCATCTTAAGTGGGTTCTGCTGCCCTTTATTTATCATGTTTTAAATTACATAAGCAGTAAGAAATCGTGTTTTTAAATATTAAGTTGAGTAGAGGACTTCTAATTATCAAAGTTAAAGAGTCCTCTGCTTTTTTCATCTGCTAGCTTCTTCTCTATCGTTTTTACATCTCCTGTGTATTAATCGTAGACTACCTCCTGCCATTCTATGTCCTACTTTTCTGTTTAAGCCTTCTTACTTAAATAAAAGCATCTTGCTAATTATACTTGGGGATTTTTTATTTTCATCAGAAGCTTAATTGCCCTTTATGAATGCAGGGATAGAAGGCGTGGTATAGTCTTGGAGTCTTTACCTCCAGCTGCTCTTAGAGCCAAATCCTGACTCAGCCTCTCCTTCATCAAGGCCCCACTGGCTGATGAATTAAGGTTTTGAAGTATCAGAGCTTTCTCCCTCGAAGGCATCTCTATTTATCAAATTTTTATCCATTTCTAAATCTATAAATCACTAAGATTATAATATATTAAAGCAAATCATTTAAATGCTTTAAGTCATTTGAGACATGCATAATTATAAGAAGGGTAAATAGTGCTAATACATCAATAGAAATGTTATTTAAACTAACTTCACCATGTCGATTTCTATTTACATATCTAGGATGACAAAGGTTTTTTAAAAATTAACGATATTATAAAAAAAATAAAGACAGAAAATACTTTTGTGAAAGCAGAATTAACAGGTAAGGATAATTACGATAGTGCATATAAGAAAATGAAAATGCTTTGTATATCCTTCCTCAAGCTAATACTACTTCATAGATGGACGAAAGTATAGACAATAATTTGCAAGAGCCTTTGATATAAAACAGAGAGATCTCGCGAAAGGGGACCAATATTACTCATTAGAGAGTTAACTTCATTGAGAAAGATGATTAAAAAGCAAACAGATTTGCCAGATCTAGCAACTAACTTGATCTTAATGCAAAGTTAAGTCCAAAGAAAAATCTCAATAGCTAGAATCAGCTGGGCATATAGAT
The DNA here is from genome assembly GCA_027382625.1 of Tetmemena sp. SeJ-2015. NCBI lineage: Eukaryota > Ciliophora > Spirotrichea > Sporadotrichida > Oxytrichidae > Tetmemena > Tetmemena sp. SeJ-2015. The sequence continues at coordinate 91,929 of JAJKFJ010021871.1, read as the reverse complement.
AGATAATGTGGATGAATATGACAGAGATTAGCAGACAGGTAATTTTTAAACATTTTTTGACCTTATTTTAGAGCTTCAATCGGCTATAGATCCTGATTTTGACGATTAAAAGGAAGAAGACGATGATGATTAAAACAGGCATGCTCATCTCTATGATATTTTAACAAAGTAAGACCCAAAGTAATTCCAATCCTTCTTTGAGACAAAAAAGCACATTATGGAGTAGTATGGAGATAACATCAAGACCAAAAAGTTTAATCAAATTACACATGATGTTATTTTTAAGAAAGTACACATCAATAAATAAATGGACCTTGCTTTTTTGCATAATTGGCCTTTTCATCATACCTTTAGAGACCTTTCTCAGAGAATTTTTATCTCTTAAAGAGAACTAATTAATCTTGAAGCTACAATCTATAATTATTCCACCACATTAAAGTATGATGGTTAAGAATCGCAAATTAGTAGCAGCAACTCTTTCTTAATCTAAGCAAGCTAAAATATTTTGTTCCTGAGTGAAAGTTTATCTCTTAGATACGCACTCTACTTTCTTTACTTCTATGCTGACTCAATTTTGGCTACTAAGACTGCTTTAGTTGCATTCTTTGGAGAATTTTTAGTGGTGATTGCAAAGCTAATTTATAGAGAGCCAAGGCCTTATTGGGTAATAGACTCTATCTAAGCTCTGAAATGTGATAATGATTTCTACTAAATTAATTAAAATTACTTAAAAATAACATGATTTCGAAGGACCTTCAGACCATATTTTCATTCTTACATTCGTGGGAACTTATGCGAATCTTCTCTTCATGAGAAAGTACTCAAGAATTTCAGGAGGAGTGAAAGCTATGTATACTTTGCAATTGAGGTGGCGTTAATTTGCGGCACATCATTTGCAGGACTGCTTTTAGGGTCACTCTTATCTCTACTAAAGTGTAATTGGCCTTGTGTATGGCTTGTTCTATGTGATTCTGTGCCTACAAGCTGACAACGAATTGCATGTAAGTATATAAATGCAAATCTTTAAAGTGTATTTATTGATGTGTTTGTAGAGAAATGCGCTTTTATTTAAAAGAAGAGCAGAAAACACAAGTTTAATTTGCTATTCTTAGTAGTTGGGAGCTTTACTGTTCTTTTAGTTATGTATAATCTAAACCTATTCGAGGAGACACTCCACCTATAAATTGGTACACCAACACTAAACGCAAATGTGAAGGAATGCAAACCAGCTTTCAAGGCACTTTCGTGGGGCTGTAAGATACATTCATAGACTCAGCAATTATATTTTGCATTCCTGCTATGATATTTGGAGTTTCATTTGCAATTTCAGTTGACGAGGAAAATCTAAAATGGACTAAGACCTCAATCTCAATTTCCTTTTCAAGAGCTATCTTAGGAATAGCAACTTGTGGAGTCCTTGAATTAATATAATTATCTTAATTTCTATGATTGAATATGTGATAGTGAGTTGTTTCGAAGGATTTAGCCGGAAGCATTCAACTTATTATGTGTTGAATCATGTGCTACCATATGTGATTGTAACCTTCTATGCATACGGAATTTATCCTGTCCTTGCTGAGGCTCTCAAAATTTCTCGCACTGCTCATCTCAGAGACTACGACTACGAATAATTTCCTCACGACAGCAAATCAGATATAAATTTTGAAGATGTATTTATTAAGTTTAGAAAGATCACAGGTATGATAATGATCTGGTTGCTAAAGCTCAACTTAAATATATTTTAAGAAATACAGCTCATAAGGAAATAATTTAAATTAATTCAAAAATTTTTAAGCCTTGGGAAAAAAGGAAAAAGATTTTCTCTTTTTTACCAGAAGAATAGCGACCATTTATTAATCATCATCATTATTCAACCTATAATTTATAACTGCGCCACAATAATCCAGATAAAAATTAGAACTAAGGACACAACGGATAAAAGTAAAAGTAAGCAAATTCTTCAAGCAGCGAAGAGTGGAAGAATAAAAGGGATGGAAAAAGAGAAGGAAGTTAAGACGAGTTCGAGGAAAGAGTAGATGAGGATGGGTTAGTAAGGATCGTAAATTTAAAGGACTTCAAGATTCACAACTTAGAGGAATTAGATGAGGCTCTTGAATAGAACAAAATTAAGCAATAGTAAAAAGCGAAACGGAATACCTGAGGATAAAGAAAAATATATTAAAGAGCGTGTGCAATTAAATGCTTCAGTGAATTAGTTTTGATTAACTTAATTATCTTATTTTCTAATAAGGAATTTCAGTGTTACACACTCACAACAGTTCCTCATCATCATTCTCTCTTTCTGAAGTAGTACTGCAGATTGTTGAACTGCAGACCCATCATCAATTGCATGTAGTTGTCCTTTCTCTTTTGTCTTGTGAATTCTTTAACATGAGTGAAGTCCATCTTGTTCACTCTCAACCCGTTATAGGAAATAAAGAAGAGTTTAAATAGACTTGCATAGCAGCGTGATCCTTGAATTGATTGTCGCTTCCCTCAATTGCAAGCGATTTGATCTTTCTATACTCAACTGCAAGCTTGTTGATGAGCACAGACTCTCTTGAGTCAGGCATTCTGAATTTCTGTCTGTAAATGTAACGCAGCTCTCTGGTTCCAATACTATTCAAAGGTTAAGCACAAAGGATGAATATCTTACATTTTTCCATTTCCGAGTTTAATCTCTCCAGTTTCCAGTAGCTCTGCTTGCTTGATGTTAAGACCTAGCATGGCTGCCTCTCTAGTTTGTCCCATTCTCATCTTGAACTTCTCTCCAGCTCTTTCTCCAGTAACTTTGCTCTCCTCTTTATCCTCATCGTCATCACTGTTGCTTCTTTTCTTCTGAGTGGAGGTGTCTATTTGCTCCTCTCCAGGTTGCTTCTGACTATCTGTTTGCTGTGCTTTCACTTCTTCCTTCATCTCCCTCAACTTCTTCCTCTTCATCTCCACTCTCAAAGTCTACATCTTCCCAAGCCTCGCCTTCTTCCTTTGCTTCTCCATCTTCAGCAGTTCTCACCTTTTGCTTCTTGTCACCCTCCTTTCTCTTTTTCTCTCTCTCCTAATAAATAGTTTATCATCATCATCATCTTCATGTTTTATTTGGGTGAATTTATAAATTTATAATTGAATTTAATGATAGGGGGAAAGTTAAAGCTAAAGAACTCCAAGGGCTTAGAACAAGCACTTAAGAACAAACGCAAGGCAGAAATGACTTCAGAGGAGCTGCAGCAAAAGATAAATAAGGACTCAATAAAGGAGGAAGAAAAGAAGAAGAGAGTTGAAGCCGCCACTAGCTACAAAGAAGGTAAGCGCAGTTGAAATGAAGTTTTAATTTCGTCATTTCGCTAATGATTTTAATAGAGTATATTGAGCAGCCAGTGCAACAAGGAGAGGGGAAACTTATCACATCGGGCAAGGCAGTTCACGGCTCTGAAACTTTCTTCATGAGGGACTTAGAAATAGGAGACTTTCTGATTATAGAGTGCCCAAAGACTGGCAAACAAGAAGAGGAGGAAAGTAAACATGGTGCTCTCTAACAGGTCATGTGGACTTGAAGAAGCCTTCACTGAGGACATTATATAGAAGCAGGGCTTTTTATTCTAAAAGAAACCTAAGCTCAAGGAGAGATAGAAGGACCTATAAGATGTCATAGAGGAGAGACTGTATTTATAAATTAAATGGGTGAACAATTTTAATTTGACTGAGGCAGGAAAAGCTGAAGGCAGGAGTCAACGGAGAAGTTTAAATTTATTATATATATCTATCATTAGAGAGATAAAAGTTAAAGTTTTGAGCTTTGGGGGTTCATCTGGAGCTCAGAGCAGCTCCAAGTTTGGAGCAACCAAGGTCCCAAGTGGACTGGAGGTCAAGACCAAGCCAATGATTCAAAATAAATTAACTATAACTTTATAATGATTCAAATACTTCAGGTGCTCTCGGGAAAAAGAATGCCTATGAGAAAATAGAGCATGACTAGAGAAAAAGAGACAGTAAACATAATGAAAAGAGCAGAGGAGATATGTCAAAAGAGCAAATGCTTGATATGAGAGTCAAGAAGAAGACTGACAAATTTTGCTGGTTTTGAATTTACTAAGTTTTTAATTAGTTATTTCTTAAATTATTCTGGACAAATGTTTTATTGAAAGTCTAAAAGTTTTTTATCTTTAGGGGAGATTTCTCATGAAAGAATTTTCATTATTCGAATCAAAATAAATAGAGGCAGTAAATTATTAAAACCACTTTTCAAAGTTTTATCCTGAATTAAATAAAATAAACAGTTTTCATTCTTTGACAGATTGATTTAGTTTGTTTAAAAGTGGCCATTATAATTTAACTATGAATTTGATTTAATATCCTCTCTCTCATATTTAGCTCAAGCTGTATGCAAATGATTTTACTTTAGAATAATGAAATAAAGAAGTCAAGCAACACATTTCTTCTTCTAATTTTGGTGAATTAAAAGTAATTTTAGTTTAATTATATTTTCTGGCATTGCTTAATTAAGAGAAGATGAAATCAACATCACAATATGAGTCTTAAAACCATTTACAATTTTCTTAAAAAAGCATGTATTCTTTATAAAAAATTTTTAATTCCAAGGTAAAGGAGAAAGATAGAAGGAGATGAAATTATTTCTATTTTAAGCAAGGATTTAAAATATAAATTGCAAAAAGTTATCTCTGTGTTAAGGGATATTTTGTAAAAGTTTAATTTAAAATAGTAAACTCTCAAGCACTTTATAATTAATTTAACTAGTCCTAAAACTCACAACACAGATGGGAGCCACTCAGTCAACCGCAGCATATTTTATTATATGTAATAAAAAATATATAAATTTGATTCAAAACTTTGAATAAAATTATTGCAAGAGTAAATCTTGTTTTAAATTGCTAAAATAAAGTTAATGTGCGATACTCCCATTAAAATATTAAATTCTATCTTATTTAAGAAAAGATTTATAATTTACTCTGTTAGATTTAATTATGAAAGTAATTAAAGATTTAATTTGAAGTTTTTAGCCATTATAAAATACTATACAAAAATTAATGACAAGAAGGATATATTTATTCAATTGATTAATTATTCTCGCATTAATATTTTTGCAGCCACTACCCCAGCCAAAGCCAAAGCCCCAGTCACAAATACTTCTTGGAAAGACTTCAAGTTGGAATTTGGCAAACTTTTCAGAGGTGCCAACCAAGAGATTGAAAGTTACCAAACCAATACCTACATCACAAAGGATCAAGACAGAGAGCCTGTTTGCTTGGCTTGAAAGCTAAAGAGGGTGTTATTTCTTTTATTTTAAAGTGATGAATTATCTTCTTCTTAAGGAGTGATTCATTCATTCAAACAAGTTACTAATGATCGCCTTACTCAAATGGTGTCATTATTTAATTTTAACTTAATAAAGTTTAATCTCACTATTCTCTTACCTTCTTATTTAAACTGTTTAGTTCTCTTGGTTAACCAACTTATTGCATCTTTTTAGTTTGTTCTTATCTAGTTAAAATATATATGAATATATAAAAGATAGAGAAAACTCTATTTTATTAGAAAAAAAAATTTTCCTTAACAAATATTATATTAAATTAATATCTAATTATATTTTAAACTTCAAAATATTTAATTAAGTTTGGATTAGAATTTTTCAGGTTCCTTCTCACCACTTTTTCTTAGAAAGCTTTTTTGTGCTGAGAAGCAGCAATGGAAAAGTTTAAAACTTTAAGTACCTAAAAAAACGAAGGTGGGGATATTTCATTCAGATATTAAGTATATCTCTTTTCCTTTTAGTTAAGGAACAGATGATGTTCTTCTCTAATAAAAAATATTTGGCATCTTAATTTTTCATTGTTTTATAAATCTTTCCAAATTTTGAACGAATAAGATCAACTCAATATTTGTGTACATATTAGCCTCATATAAGTCCTAAAACGATAAAAATCTATATTAGGGTCCCATTTTTTCGGGAAAGGTACAGTCGACACCTTTGAAATAATTTACTCACGAATTTTGTGTCGCTAATATAGCAAACATATTTTTATTTAATACGGATTTAAATTGTCAAAATGCAATTTAGACACTGCTATATAATAATTAAAAATAGTTTTGTTTAATAATCTTCGTAACTTTTCTCAGTAGCACCCATTTATGCAACTTTATCTATCTCAAAATCTTTTTATCTCACTCTCATGTCACTTTTAACTTTAGTACTCACGCACATAAATTTAAAGGATTCAAAATTTGTAGCATTCAAAAATCAATCGAATGCAGACTCAAATACTGCAAAAGAAATAACTGCAAATTTAATTTCATTTATAATGAGCTCGATTTATAAATCTTTGAAATGCTATAGCTATTAAAACAAAAGCCTCTCAATTTAAAATGACAAAAATAATTAAAAGGTAATATGATGAATTTATTTCAAAAAATTCATTTTCTTCTGAGTGTTTTGATCAATAGTTAGAATTTGATTTATTGGTTGTATTTATTTAGCTAAAAGTGAAGTTCAAAATGTATTAAAGCTATATCAGATATTATACAAATTGTTAATACTTCTATTAAAATAAAAGTTTCAATATTTTCAAATTCATGCACCTTCTTATATGGTAGCCTATAATTGTAAAAACTGAGCATACAGCTTGAGTTCTTGGACCAGAACTAGTTCTATTTCAATTTTTAGAAATTAGACTACTGGCAATAAAGCTTAAATAAGTACGACAGATAACAGACTACATTCGATAATTTAACAATTAGTTTGGGATAATAAATCTTGCTTTATTAATTAATTTTTTTCCATTCCCTATTTTACTATTTTAGAAGATAACGATATTAAGATATTATTTTAAAAGTAGCCACAACTGTAATATTAAAATCTTATTTTTTCTACATTTACATAAATAGTGAGACAAATAAAAGTAAAAATAATAAATAAGAATCCATGGAGAACTTCTCGCTCTTTAATAAGAACTTATACGGAATACTAAGAGTTGATAACTTCGCCTCCCTCGAATAAATTAAAAAGGCCTATCGATAACTTGCACTCAGACTTCATCCAGATAAATAAAACACCTCAAATTTAAAGCAAGAAAGAGAAAAATAGTTTCTGGAAATAGTGGAGGCTTATAAATTCCTGTCAGCTAATAAAACAGTGTATGATAACATACTTCTGTAAGGGGACATCCAATACTTCAAAGAAAAAATTATACAAGTTTAAAAAGAAGAAACATGGAATGACCCGCAGCAAGATTTTATAAATAGCCCATATTTAATAGTAAATATAATTATGAAGAAAAGATTAAAGAAGAAATTTATGAAAAATCTATCATTTATTAAAGATGGAATTGAGTGCTTTTGCCAATAATGTTTAGAAACTATCAAATTCGATAGCAAGGAATAAAAAATAAGTGAATAAGATGCAGATGATGAATTTTAATAAATAGATTTCGCTGCATAAATAAATAAAAGGGCCAAAATTCTTGAATGCAAGAATTGTACATTATTTTATCAAGTCTTTTTTTGATTATCAAAAATATTTACAATTATATGCAAGAGAAATCTAAAGGATTTTAAGAATAAAAACTAATTGAATTCTTTGACTGAGAATTCTAATTTCTAATATCTGTGGTAAGGTACGTTTACGGAATGAGAGAGCATCACCCAGAAAAAGATGCTGTAATTATTGACTATGGACTGGCCACAATAATGTTGCCAGTTGTGATGATGGGAAGTATGATAGGAGTACTCTTCAACTTAGTCCTTCCAAGTTTAATATTGCAGATAGTACTCACTATAGTCCTCGCTCTTCTCACTTTAAACTTATCTATTTTAAACTACCTCACTCTACAATCTTCAACTAAAATAGCTAAAATTAATATGTGCATATTCTTTATTTATGTCCTTATTTTCCTCATATATTTAAATGTAATTAAGTGCTTCTTTATTATAGAAACAATTTGTTGCTGAATTTAGAATCTTAAAATTTGATTATAATCTGTTGGGAAAGCGAATTCTATTTATAAGAAGGAGAATTTGAAAATAGCAAAAGCTAAGGAGCTAGCTAAAAACGATCCCGCTACTCTGAAGAAAAGAGAACACACGGCTAAGTAAATCAGAGCTTCTCAAGTTTCAATTCTTAATCATTACTTTTCCTTATTCCAATTTCATTTTGTATTGTTGATTATTGTCTTATGAACTAACTTCATTATATCTAGCAAGCTACATACCAGCAAGAGACAAGGATTCAATTAAGAAACTGAGAGACCCTACTCTGCAGCAGTCTGCACTCACAGAGCTCAGAAAGATACTTTCCCCACAGAATGTAGCACCTAGCTTCACAATTAAATACGCAACTTTTATATTTATAGCTAAGAAGCTGCAAAGTTGATAAAGTCTATCTAATATATTATTTAATTGACGAAATTTCACAGGAATCACTCGCTCGCTCTCTTCGACAAACACGACTATGATGAAAAAGTTAAAACAGGGGCGCTGCCAAATGCCTACCTCGACTATCAATACTTTAACCACCTTAATGATCACCAGTTAGTTGATGAGTAATTTCATATGGCAATCAGCAATCAAGCATCATAGATTGAAATGAAGGAGCAGAAGAACCTACTTTTGGATAATGAGAATAACTATCAGCCACCCTAGCATCTCGCTTAGAAACAGGATTAGCCAGCTGTTAATGATCAGCAAATTTAAATTTATGATAAGCAAAGGTAAATTGATAATGCAAAAGCTGTGAGAGATAGCATCAACTTGAATTCTGAGGAGACGAAAGCAGAGAGATAGAGGTTACTTAAATTACTGGAGAAGGAAAAGACTCATGCCTATTCCTAAATGAAGTTGAAAGTATATATCTTGCTAATTATTGATTTAAGTGATAATGGGACAAGCACGCTATCTGCTGCATTTGCTTAGGGGGGCTGATGATTATGAACTTACTCAGTTAAAATGTTTATTCAATATACACTTATTTAAATCAGAGGAAGCAAGAATTAAATTTGGTATCTCGTAAATATTTAAAGAAGTTTGACTCAATAGTTGGAATTCCCAAGTGTAGCATAATGGATTGGATGGTTCTCGTAGTCTTTCTTATTAAAGTTATTTCATATTCTTTGATTTATTGATAAGGTAATTAATATTTTTTGAGATGATAAATATATTTGACTTATGCTGTGTGGATTTCTATGCCTATTTTCAATCCGAAAAGTAATTGGAGAGCAGCTTTTGAAAGCGAAGTATGGAGGTATAGGCCTGGCTTCAATATAACCATTTATATTTATCTTGCTTCAAGTGACATTAGATTCGAAATAGATTTCTCATTATGTTGCTTGTGTGAATGCAAGCTAAATGAATTGAATAAGATTTTGATACAAATTTACATATCTTATCATAATTCTAAAGAGTTTAAACTGTTTCTCCTTTCAGCAGAGCGAATTAAACTCCCAAATATTAACTCCGTTCTAAATCTGCTTGAGGACATCGAAATAGCCAAATACAGGGACTAGCAAGGCAGATATCCCGAGAATAAAAGCCAGCAGGAAAACTATGGGTGACTGTCGATCGTATTTCTTAACCACCTTGTTCAAGAGCTGAAGCCCTACTCATTAAAATATCTAATGCAAACTGAATCTAATTATGTGAACGCTCATCCTCTTCTATATTATTTTACTAGAGATGCGAGGGAGCACCAAACACCAAGGAAGATGGAGTACTGATAGTTGAGCATTCCATAGAGGATGTAAATAGCTGTAGAGCCAGCAGTTGAGAACATAATCATGTACATACCTGTTGAGGAAGACACTGAAGGTGGCACTCCCATACTAAGGAGAACTGGGTTGAAAACTGCCCCACCACCCAGACCAAGAGCACCTGAAACCCATCCTCCAATAAACCCAAAAGTCACTATCTTAATCACATTCGGCCTCTCGAATCTAAATGTAAATAAACTATAAATATTTATCTTATTTTCAGATGAGCAGTTAAATATTCTATATTTCACAGATATTTAATGGAATATAATCTCTGTAAATTTGTAAATAAAAAAGAATTAATTTGATTTAAAGGAGATCATGAAGGATTAAAACATCATACGATTTCTATTCTTTATTTTTGTGGTACTGAGCTCTTTAAGGTAATTTACAATAAAGCAATAATTCTTTAGATTTATTGGAACTCAAACATCTTCAGGGAATGTCTATTCCCAAAATTAATTTTAGAATCAATCATGAATTGAGAAGAATAATTACTTTTGATTATTCTATTTGTAACAATAGCAGTATGCAGAAGAAGAAGTCGATAACTAATAAAATCTGAATGGCAATAGGGGTAAGGAAAGCGTCTATAATGAAAAACTGGAACTAATTGGATCTAAATCAGAATAATAATTGGAGGGAGTCACTGACTCATTCAGTGAAACCAGCCTTTTTTAAAATAATTAAAAACCTAAGGCTGACAATTAGCTTGAGTCCACAACTATAAATACAACTCAAGAAGAAACCTCACACTCGCAATTAGCACCTATTTCAAATATCTATTTATTTCAAAGTTAATCTTTGATTTACAAATGATTAAGATGCTACTACTTCCGATCCTTTGAAAGCATTCCAGTTCAAAGGGTTGGATGAAAATTAGGAAGAAGTAAGGTCTACTGAGTTAGATCTTCTTTATTTATTTAATTTGGATCTTGACTAGGATGAAGTTTAAACTATATTTAAAAATAATGAATGAAGACAATTCATCTGTATACCTCGAGAAACATTGCAAGGAAGATGACTAGTGCTCAGATTATCCAAGCTATGTATGTGAAATCCCTGATGGGGAAACTGAGGGATACTGCAAAGCACAAGGGAATCTTTCCTTTGCTGGGACTTGAATTGGTGGGGTTGGTTGTGCTCGGATTGATTATGATGATGGCGACAGTGGCAGGAATTGGAGGTGGAGGTGTCGTGATACCTATCTGCATGACATTTTTTACTTTCCAGACTAAGAATGCTATTTCATTGTCGGGCTTTACTATTCTTGCTTGCTCAGTTGTAAGGTACTGGAAAAAAACTAAATTATCATTCTACTGGCTTATATCTGCAATATTTTTAATTTATTAAATTAAGAGCTTCTCAAGTTCCTATCTAAAAAAGCAAAATATTTGGCTATGTTTTAAATGTGTAACTCTCCTCTAAATCGGTAGTCTTAGCTTAATTTTATTCTATTTTTATATTAGCTAGCAAGCTACCTCCTCCTACTTCAAATCTGTTTTAAATAAACATCTCAGAAAGAGCCTTTCCTAGGTATTTTTAAATATAGCAGCTATTAAATCAATACGTTAACCTCAGATGAATTTATAAGTTAGTTGATGTCCTTGACAAGATAGAATAACTCAGCAATCAAGCATATCTTAAATAATGTAAAATTAAATTTTCCTATTAAGGCCATCCAAATAATAATAATATATTGTTTAATAAACTTTTAGTTAAATTAATTAGGTCCACAAAACTATAATTGTCATAATCTTCATCAGGATTCTAACTGGAGGCATTTGTTGATTAATCATCCACCCAATATTCATCGAAATATGGCCCCCGTCTAATTGGAAGGGACTATTGCCTAATAGGAATGAGCTCCTGTATCATAGGAATGGGCTCCTGTCTGATAGGATTGGGCTCTTGTCTAATAGGAATGGGGTCCTGTCTTATAGGAATAGGCTCTTGCCTAATAGGAATGGACTACTCTGGTTTTTGACTATGGATGTATACATTGATGATAGATTTGCTTCCAGGGTTGAGATTGAATGGATTTGACAAAATGGACCTTGTCAGGGCCACACTACTCTCCCTAGCTGAACTGATCTAGGTTTAGGTTTAAGAGGTGCTCATCTAGGATTTTATCCAGGCCTTCAAGGTTTGCTTTGGACTTTATTACTTCGTGCAGATTGGCTTTTTAGAGCGCGCCTTTTATCAAGTTCATGTAGTGAGGGTTAAGGTAGTTATTCAATAGTCTCTGTCTATCTTAGGAATTCATCTCTCTCTTTTTGTTTTTAATTAATATATTTTTGTAAAAATAAATAGCAATTTATAACACTTGTTCAATATTCACACATTTTTGTTTCGGCAAGTTTATATTTTTTGAAAAATAAGCTTTTTATTTAAATATTTTCTAAAATTTAGAATGTTGTTGATGGTCTAACATTTAAATTTAACATAAGTTTGGAAAATAATAACACTAATTCTTAAAATCTTAAAATATTTCTATAATTTTATGAATTTCAAATATAAAGTAGAACTTAAATTTTAAATAAAAAAATTAATTTAAGAAATGGAAAAATAATTTTTTTTTATTTAATAAAGACTTCGAGATTAATTTGTCTCTCCAGATATTTATTTTTGTCTAAAATGTAATCAGCTACTTGCTTTAGTATTTTATTTGAGACCTTGAACATATTTGCTATTTCTAAAAATTGCATTTAAAATATATTACCAGTTCCTTTTTAATATTTTATGATGTGAAATATGATGAGAAAAGGGCACTTGTTTGAAAATGAGGAAGTATAACTTATTATATTTTCCTCGAGCCAAAATGAGTGTCTTTTTTCATGTTTTAACAAATTTCTTTTTTCTTTTAAAAAAAACTTCCTCCTACTTCTTCTTCTTAGTTATAAGATGTCGCCTACTTGTATTACCTTGTTAAAATATGAATTGAATTTTCACTTTTCCATCTGTGGCATGAATTCTCAGAATCTAAAGTTTTATCAGAGATTAATTTGGATTGTTGATTGGCTTGGCTGTTAATTTATAGAGATGAACTATAGCAAATTATAATAAATTAATAAAACTCTCCACTCCAATTTTCTAACAGATGGGCAACGGTACATCAACACCCTCAGGCAAAGCTAAACTTTTATTTATATATTGGTTTATTTAATTTATTTAGTTTTTATGTTTAAAAATAATGGAATTCTATGATTACAATAGAATTCATATTTAACTATACTCCATAAATCAATTTAGTTATTTATTATACTTAAAAATTAATTAAATTACTTAATGTTTCCTTAAAAAAGGAGAATTATTATTTTATTGCTTATTTATTGTTTCTTTAATCATTTTATTTACAATAAATGATAGAAGCTCAAATTCGTGGCTCAGCTCCTAATGGAGTTGTCAAAGTTCCTGTACTAAGGATGGACAAGTTCAACAACGAGAAGGAATTATATCAAACAGACTGCATTTTAGTTCAAGAAATTTGTGGCTCAAATTTTTATCTAATAATCTAAATTTAAATATTTACATAAAATAATGATAACAATTTGAAAAGCAAAATATCTTTTGGCAAGTCTTTTGCTAAAAAATAATTATATAAAGAATTTATCTTGTTTTTATTTTGAAAGAATTTTATTCCTTAGTAGATTGTATAGATAAAAAAATTGTCGACTTAATAAAAAATTTTACCAAAACTTTGTACTCTTTGTTGTCTTTAAAAATAAAGAAGTTTAAATCAGTCTCTTTAGTATGTGTATCATAAAAAAATTTTAAATTTAGAAATGAATTATATAATTTCATTTGGATGGCTCAGAATTTAAACTGTAAAAATGCTAGGCTTGAGCGAATAAAGATTTTATGATTGAGGAACAGTGGTTTCAGAATTTCCAAATCTCATCAGATTCCAATGAAACTACTCACCCAATTACGCCTAAGCTCAATTCTTAATTTTTTAAATATCTTAATCTTATTTACTCTGTTATATCAAACTATTAATTAGCATTTTAAAAGCTATTTTTGGTTTTTCCTCCTTTTTAAAATTGGGTAAAAAAAAAACATTAAATTAAATTTTAAAAAATTTAGATGGAATAAGAAAAAATTTTGCAAAAAAAAATTTTTTTAAAAAAATTTTTTTAAAATTAATATTGAGCTTAAAAAAATGAAATGAATAGATTTAAAAACAATAAGCTTTTTTTCTAAAAAAATCTTATTTATCATATATAAAGATGCATTTGAATTATAATCCTCTTTTATAAAAGGAGACTAGCACTAAAATAGTAGCTACGAAAAATAAATTACATGAAATTTAGTGATGAAAACCAACTATTTATTATAATAAACAGGAGGGAAGGTGCTGATTTAAAACTTAAAAACGTCTATACTAATTTAAAACACAATCAAAAGATGTAGAACCAAAAACATGATAAACAGAGCAACCAAGACTTAAGATAAAACCTACTGTAAGAAAGTTACACCTCTATAACTTTATCTTAATAGAAAGCAGCTTGATGATGAAGAAATAGGCCCTAGCAATGTAAAGTCTGTTTATTTTTAATTTAATGGAGATTTGTAAGATCATACTTCTAAATAATTTGTTGCAAAGAGGAGGCATAGAACTAATAAAGAATTTAAATTTAGGCTTAATAAGATTTTTATTTAACTAGTGAATAAAGATCATTAACATGGAAAAGAGAGACTGGAAACTTAAAATAAGGAGGGAAGCAGTAAACCATAAAAAAAGAAAAACACTCTCTGGAGTTTTATGAAGTATATAAGAATGGAGGCTAAGTATTTCTTACTCTCTTCTCTCTTTCTTATAATCTCTAATGCTCTCCTTTTCACAATACCAATCTTCATTGGAAATATATAATAAAACGAAAACTTTAATGAAGTAAAAAGAAAGAATGTTTATCTTTAAAAAATTAACTACAAGCAGGATTAAGTTAATTTAAATTGCTTTATGTAAAACATTCAAGAATTTAGTTTTGCGAATTGTTGTAAAAATTAATCTACTTCAACATTATAGACAAATTTTTCTCTAAATTTGCTTAAATTATTGAATATGGAAAATGTGCACATTATATTTTTTAATAACTATTATAAAATCATTTTATGTTTCTTTATTATAAAATTGATTGGATTGCTGATTGACGAAATTGCAAAAGAAAACTATGAAAATATAGCATATTTGTGTTAGATGCTCATGGGGGCAATTGCAGTAAGAAACAATTAAGATATAACAAATTTTAGCTTGGTGCTTTAGCCCTGTGTTTCAGAGGAATTTATATATTGCTTTATAAATGCGAAAGTTTGCACTAACTTAGAGCTAAGGAGAAATAAAATAACTTTTTTTTCTAAGCAAAAAGGAAAATAATTATAGAAATTTCTTTTAATTAATTAGAAGCAGAATAAGGAAAGTAGTGAGAAACTATACAGGAGTCTTTCCCTACCTAATTGAGCAAAATAAATTTTATAATGCTCCTTTAAGTAATTAAAACTCTTGCCTAAAAAATGAATTGTATGAAAACTAAAATTTCTGATAATGAGAAAGATGTTTACTTAGATCACATCACATTTTTAAAATTTTATTTGCTCAAATAACTCTTTCCTCAGGCTAATTTTTCTTATAAGTTGCCTAACCAGATTGTTACCTTCGCAAAACCATTCTTATGGCAGCTTATTATTTACTCTATTATCTTTGAAATTTTAATTGAAAAAAGTGGGTATATTTATAGGAATTTATTTATTTTAAATTAAATAATTATAGATGAGGAATGTTCTTCTAGAGAATAAATGAGGGAATCGCCCTTAACTTGAGAAATGATCTCTATCATTTTAATTTCTTAATTGTTTGCAGTAGTATTAAATCAGAGTCTACTCTATAAAGATATCGAGTTCTTTGATTCCAAGACCTCAGGTGATCTAAGTAAGCATAATCTAATGGCTTTATGATGAGTTAGTCAGCAGAATGAGCACTGACACGTTCTACATCTAGGAGGGTCTTTCAAATGACTTCTCTAACCTACTTAACTCCCTCATTTACATCACCATAGCTTTTGTGTTTTTGTTCGTGGTATCTTGGCAGCTCACTCTTGCCACTATTTGCTCAATCCTTCCAGTTTTCATATTCTCATTCATCTATGGAGAGTGCATGAACAAATCATTCAATAAGATTAGATTTAATGAAGACAGCATTTAATTAAGAAAATTATTATTAAGTCGATACAGACAAAGATATTAGATGTGAATTCGCAAATCACAATTCTCTCTTAAGAGTCTTTTTCAAACATAAGAACTGTAAAAGGTAAGTATGATATGATGTGAGTATAATAAAGCTGAATATTGTTGTAGCTTTTGCGACAGAGGATTATGAAATCTAAAGATATAGAGACGGCAATAAAAAATTGTATGATTTGGGGATGAAGAAAGCGATTTGGTTTGGGCTTTACTATCTGATATCCAGTTTCTTCATGTATAGTTCGATGGCTGTGATAGTCGTATATGGTGCTTACCTACATAAAGCAGGGGATATAACAGTGGGTGAAATCACCATATTTGTCTTTTACATGTATCAAATTGTTCAGCACTTCATCATTCAAATTAATTACATCAAATTTAAAACGAGATAAACGAAGGATTTTATTAGTGTTATTATTAATTTTTAATTGAGCATAATTGATTATATATACTTTTTAATTCTAAAATGAGAATATGAATTAATATGTTTGGAATCTTTTATCTTTAATTTCTCAAATATAAATTTATATAAAATATAATTGAAAGACTATTTGTATATGTTCCTTTATCATTTATATTCCCCTTTTATAATCAGTTTATCGGAGGTGATAGGCTCAGTTATGATGGTAAGATATTTTAATTTTAAGACTCCAATTTTTAAATTTACTGTAGGTGGTAGGAGCTTCTAAAAAAATAGTAGAGTATATAGACTATGTGCCCAAAATTAATGCACGAGGTGGAGAGAAGCCAACTAGCGATGTTAATGGAGAAATATCTCTGCAGAATGTGCAATTCAGTTATCCCTCAAAGAAAGGTATAAAACAATTAGAGAAGCTAATAACCCAAATATAGATGTTAAAGCATTGAAAGGCATCGATATTGAAGTCAAGAAGAATAAAGTAGTCGCATTTGTGGGATCATGTTATCATTTTAATTTATCAAGTGGAAGTGGAAAGTCAAGCATCATCCAGCTAATTGAGAGATTCTACGACCCAGATTTATCAAAATAATTTGCATAAGTAATTTTAATTACAGACATGGGCTCTATTAAATTTGATGGAAGGGATATTAAAACTCTGGATCCAAAATGGTACCATTAGCAAGTTGCTATAGTTTCACAAGAGCCAGTTCTCTTCTCTGGAAGCATTAGAGAGAACATTATCTATGGACTGGAATCTTCTGACCTTTCTTAATAAGACATAGAAATGGCTTGTAAACAAGCAAATGCTTTAGACTTTGTACAAGATAGGGATTAATTCCCAGATGGATTCGACACCACAGTAGGAGAGAGAGGTCTCCAACTTTCAGGTGGACAAAAGTAGAGAATAGCTATTGCAAGGGCACTTATTAGAAAACCTAAAGTCTTGATATTCGATGAAGCTACTAGTGGTAAGTTTAGCAATCTACGTTTTACAGTCGACCTTTAAAAATTATTGTAGCTTTGGATGCAGAGAGAAAATTAGCAATAAATATTTTGATTTATCATAAGAGAGTGAACACCAAGTTTAAAAAGCATTAGACGAGCTTTTGTTGAATGGAGAGCAAACCATTATTTTAAAATTAAAACGTAAATGATGAATTCTCAATAATTCCAATCCTCATTTTTATATAAAGTATTTGAATGATATTGTGATAGCTCATCGTTTAAGTACGATAAGAAATGCAGATGAAATAATAGTTATTCACAAAGGAGAAGTTGCGGAGAGAGGCACTCATGAACTCTTAATTAGTTTAAATGGAGTATACAAAGGATTAGTTGAGAGACAGATGATAAACTATAACTTAAAACAAGCAAAAGATAAAATTATTAAATGTGTTTAAGCTAAAAATTAGAAGATGAGTGATGATTACGGAAGATAAATAATCCCAATTATGTCATCTCAAGCAGAATAATTAATCTTTATATCTTTTAAATTCTTCCAGAATTACAAAGAAGACATTAAAAAATTAACTTATTTGAATCAAGACTTTGTATATTTTTCCTTGTAAAGTAGAATCAAGCACATTTAATTATGAATTCAATGAAATGTACTTATCAAAACTTAACTCTCAGATTAAGCCTTTTGAGGATTGTGAACACTACACTCACAACGTATAGATAGCCAAATGTGTATATCAGGGCATTTTACTGACCCTCAAAAAGAGTTTTGACCTTCAAATTTACCAATCCACATAGTAAATTAGCCTATAGATAATAATGAGTGTTAAAATGAATGAAATAATAATCTGAGAATTTTCTTACTCCGCAAAAGAAGAGAAGCTGGTTGAAGTTAATTATATCAATGAGAACATTTGACTCATGATGAAGAAGCGATCTGTCTATAAAGAAGGAGTAGAGGACCAAGGTTTGAAGGAGGAAGACTTGCCAAAGTACGTAGCTTAAGTTGCATAATCTTCTAGAGCAGGGATCAAATACCTCTTCACTCAATAAAAGGCAGCACCATATCAGAGCTCCAAATCTAAAGGCGTAAATTAAAAATGTCTTATTACAGCAAAAACTTCTTAATGAGTCCCACTTGCTTTTTCCTTTGATTTTCCATTATGGTTTCCTTAGTCTCTGGGTTCTCTTATCCTTCTATTGATTATGGTTGCTTATAGTTCATTCATTTGTTAATTGAGGGGTTAATCATTTCTATAATTAAATTAATCGCGCACGCAATGCACAATACGGAAATGGACTCCACGCATGACAGCGAAATACGCAAGAGGAAGCTGGCCGAGTTCCTCCAAGATCGTGATCACTTCCACTACATCTCGGGGCCTGCCCGTCACATCCCTGACCAAGACCTCATACCCTTCCTGGAAAGCATGTGCAGCCCGAGTCCCATTGCCAGGTTGAGGAGCAGCAGGCAGCCGAAGCTAAGAATCAGGGCCACGCACACCACCGATCAGCAGTTACTTGTCATCTTGCTACGCTATGGCACGCTCAGCAACGACCATAAGATCCTCCTGAGCTACACCCAAGTCGCCAGAATAACAGGCATTAAGCCCAGCACTATCGCTATGATCGTCCAGAAGTGGCGCCGCAACGACTTCATCTACGAATCGCGCAAATCCAATCGCGGGGCTGAGAGGAAGATCCCCCGAGACATTGAGGCACTTATCACCACTGCAAAGCACCTCCATGAGACGGCCACATGAGCCTTGTCTAGCGCGTAGACTTCTATCAAGAGCGCTTCGGGGCGCCCAGGGTCTGCCCGGCGACGCTGGCCAAGCTCTTCCATCGCAACGAGGTGTTCTACAGGTCTGGCAGCTACTCGTACATTCGCAAGGGCGAGCGGCAGCGGGAGCTTCAAGAGAAGCAGCAGGCATTTGCCAAGGACATTACTCGGTGGATACATGCAGGCCGCGAGGTAATCTACATCGATGAGACCTCGTTCAATCGGTGGCAGGCAATGAGGAAGGCCTGGCTAAAGCGGTCCATGACTATAGCCATACCCAATAGTAGAGGCTGTTCAGCTACTGTAATTGGGGCCATCAGCAGCAAGACAGGTCTGGTCCACAGCCTCGTCCTCGCAGGAAGCAACAACCTCGGGCACTTTCTCTCTTTCATGTAGGGGCTTCTCCTGCAAATACCCTTTGGATAGTATCGTCGTCATGGACAACCTCAGCATCCACAGGAGCTCCAAGGTCAGGGACCTCTTCAGCGACGGGCGGACCTTGTACTTCTTACCTCCATTCAGCTGTGCCCTCAACCCCATCGAGCGCCTCTGGGCAGTAATGAAGCATGAGTGGCGCCGCCGTGTAGTTCACCGTGGGACCAGCCTCAGCAAGGATCAAGAAGACCTCACCCATGAACTGAGGCAGCTAATAGCAGACTAAGATAACGATAAGATAAAATAACTGGCTAACTCACACCTCAAGTCACTCATTCACTGCCTCCGCGGCCACCTCGCCTGAGTCACTTCTTGCGGGGGGACTTGCTGCTCTCGCTCATACGCACGTTGACCTCAGTCTGGCCGAACACCACACCTGAGAAGTGCTTGCCAGCTGGCCGCTGCTGCTTGCCCTACCTTCGCTCCTCCATCAGCCTCTTCTCCTTCTCCAATCGCTGATCAAGCTTCGCCCTCTGGTCCTGGAGGCGGAGGAGCTTCAATGACTGCTTGCTTGAGTTGAGGAAGGAGAGCCGCTGCGACTTCTCCTTTAGCTTGGAGATTGGCAGCCCTTCAAGGAAGCTCCATTTAAAACCCACATTTTCCCCTTTCCCCCAAATTGAAGCCTTGTTTGGAGGTTCGTCCCCCTTTCTTGAAGATTTCCCCGGCAGGCTTGAAGTAGAAGCATACCCAAGACCACCTCTATCAGGCATGTGCATTTACCCAAACCGGGGCTCCCTTTCCCCCCTGAACCCCCTTTAAGCTTGGAAAAAGAACCCAGTGGGGGGGCCCGGGGCAAGGCGGGAGCCTAATCTCTCTATTTGCCACCAACCCTCCCTCCAATAACTCAGAAAGGGTACTTTCTTTAATCCTTGCTCTTGAGCTTAGGTAAGAAGTATCCGTTCCTTAGCGTGGCCTCATGGAGCTCCTATTTGCTCTTGATGAAGGAGCTCACTTATTCCATAGAGGTAGCGTTGCTCGAGGTATCCATATCAACTTATACTACTACTAATTATAATAATACTTGCTTGACGCGATAAGTAAAAATAGGGTTAAAAAGTTTAAAAAGGATAATTAATATAAAAAAGGAAATTTAAAATTTATAATGTTCATCTGTACTCGTTGTAGCCCATTTTAAACCCCCTTGCATTCCTACTTGCTTTCCCTCTTCTTAATTTTTGGGTTCTCAATTCTGAGCGGGCCCCTTTCCCTCACCTTAAACCCTTTCCCCTCCACCCGGCCCCAGGTTTGTGAATCAAAAATAAAAGGTACTCCCCCCAAGATTGCCGCACCCTCCTCCTTCAGTTCGATGTGGAACTACTTGTCCACTATCTGCCTAAGCACTTCTTCTTCCCTCTCCTTCCAGAACAGGATAATTTGCCGCGAGGTGCACATTAGCGCGCGTCCCCTGAATCATGAGCCGGGCGATAGCGCTGCGCAATGTAAATGTTTCCCTTTAAAATTTAGCCCCCAAAACCACGAGAAAGGGTTTTTCTGCAAGCCTTTGTTTGTCTCAAACTATCTTTACAAAACTTCTCGAGGGTCCCCTTCTAGAATGCCTGCAGATGGCCTGCCTTGTTCATGAGAAGGGGGTGGTTGATGCTCTCCTCTTTACCCTGCACTTCCTCGCTCTTATCACTTTCCCTCCAAGGCGATCACGATCTTACGAAGGCCTTCTCGATCCATTGCTCCTACGTCTTAATTTTGCATCTGGCCATCCAGGAGTTGCTATGCCAACGGGTCACTCTTTGCCGCTGACTGAGGCTGCTTGCCCGCGGCTGACTGCTTCCCTCCTTCTGGCTGTCCATTAGAGTTGCATGGATGGTCCACCAATGCCCCAACGATGTCTCGCAAATACAGCGACTCCATGCTGTACTGCATCGAGGCCAAGTAGTCACCCTGAAGCTTGGCCCTGAGCAAGGGCAAGCTTAGCTTGAGGTTCGGGTCCAGCTGATACTCTCCTCTGCTTATATAGGTGGAGAAGACACCTATCAGCTCTGCCTTGTCGGTTGGCTTGAGCCAGCTCCTAGTGGTCGTCATGTTGAGCACCAGCTGCTCGATTTCTATTTGCTGAAGTGGGTCTGTGAACATGTTCTCAATGAGGATGGAATGATTATAATCTAACCTCATGCGCAGTCGAGGTCTTAAGTAGGCCTTCAGCTAGGTTTGAATATTCAACTACCAATATCTAAGCCTCTCAAGAGCCTTGCCTCATTCCCAACGTAGACCACTGTACACATAGTGCTTAGATCCTCATCGCAGCGCAGCCATCTGATCTTGGCTAGCCTGCTATTCATGGCCATTTCATCCCTCGCCCTGATCTTCTTGTGGACCAAGTCGCTCCAGATGTGGTGGATGCTCTGCTCCAAGGTACAGCTGACTATCTTAGTACTCCGAGTGACGAAATCTATCTATCCCATGGAGTTCCGAATGACGCAGAGCCTCTGCGATACCTTATCAGGGATGCGAATGGGTTTATTAATCTCGAAATGAGGGTTCTTTATTCTCCTTCTCCTTCCATTCACAAAGTGATAGATGAACTTATTGTTCTTATACACCGAAGCCGTTAACTCCAGCTCGCTTACGAGGTTGTCAATAACGTGCATGAGAGCCTTCTAGCGATCCACTTAATAGGACGCTCTCTGGCTCGCCACCCAGATTAGGTGAGTGAAATCGTTGAAAGTCTCCACAACTCGATGGGAAAGATTAATGCATTCGTAAAGGGCTTGCTTCTCCGCCTTCACCTGGTCACTTTGAATCACCACCCCCTCCTTCAGCCAAATCTTGAACAGACGATTCCTGGAGGGTATGCTGGCCAGGTCGACCCCGCCTAGAACTTGGCCAAGATTGAATACGTAGCGTCGGGGCTCGAAGCCTCTGGCATAATGGATGAGCATGGACTAGCAGAACTGACTTCGGCGAAGTCGAAGTATGGCATTTTACTTGGCCGCGATAGACTTGAGAAGGAGCTGCACACGTTTCGCTTCTTCTACATTAAGAGCATCCTTGAGCTCTGCCAAGCTTCTCTTGACCGATGACTTGACAGACTTGAAGCTCTCATTAGCGTCAAGCAGAGCATAGGCAAGAATCTTGGCATTACGGCCATCTAAGCACGGCTGGACAGTCAGATGCTCAACAATGGAGTGGACATACTCCTGGTACTCCTTCACGCCATCGATTACTTTCTAATGAACGATGTTTGACACCTCCATCTCTCTCGCCCTTCTCTTGACCTCCGCGGCACTTTCACTTTAGCTGTCGACTGCTATGAACGACTAGCCAGCTGCCACCATCATAAGAGACCGCTTAGAGTAGGTGTATGGCTTGAGCTTCCTCTACTCTTGAGCGTCCCTTGACTTCAGTCTTTGCAGCAGCGAGCCATGGTTTGTCTTGAGGTGGAGGAGGCTCCTTCTGACTTGATTGAGCTCGGCCATGCGTCTATGGAGGCCTGGCCCAATGTGGCAGAGAGCAGTGCAGCACCTTTGAACGAGGTGAGCCAATTGAGGGCGCCGTACTTAATGCTCAATCTCACCATAGCAGAGGTGGGGAAGGAGGAGATTGCGAGGCGATAGCTGTGCATGCGACCTTACTGACGATGATATCAATGCCTCGACCGTTGCAACCTGCTTGCCGATGAGACCGTCTATCTTATCCGAGAGTTCGATGAGGTCCCTCTCGAGGTCCCTAGGTGAGAGATCACTCACTTGATGAGCTTTTAGGATCTCCACGAGATCAGGGACCTGGCCAAGTTTAGAGAGGAGGCCGTAGGAGGGGCCCGGGTACTGTAGATAGCGCTGATAGTGCAAGTCGCCATCTAGGAGGAGCCTGGAAGAGTATGGCTGAGCGGTTAATTGTGATAAGGTGAGCTACGGGCATGCCTCAATAGTTTACGCTGCCAAGGATGTGGATTGAGTCTGGCTGCAGAACAGTGAATATGAATCCTCTGAGCCCTCGCGTGTGGGAAGGTCTGCGAATCGTCTGTATCCTGGAGGCTTGCTGGCTTTGACCCTTCCGCTGGACATATCTTGTCCCTAATGAGGTAAGCCTAACTCCATTACTTGCTCATTGTAGGATGGAATAACGCATGAGCATGGGCTGAGGCAACCCTTCGAGTGACAGCTCGGATAGTCAAGCTGAGGAAGACCTTACTCTTGGATGAGCCTCTGGTCCGGGGGATGGGAGTGCTTGGATATAACCGAGGCCATAGTGGCTGCGATTAAATTAATTAATAATAGTAAGCCTTCAGCCAATCAGATCACGTTATTAATTAATAGAAAAGGTCCCAAAATCGTGAGTGTGGCAAATGATTACTACTACTACTACTACTACTACTAGACCTTTTACCACACTCACGATTTTGAGGACCTCGAACCGATCAGAAATAGGTAAGTCCACCATCTTGATTTCATTATATCAATCACCTCAATAATTATATAAATGAACTATTAGCCTCGTTTTGGATGTTGAGGGAGGTGAAAATGAGTCTTCCAAATGTCATCCCTAATAAAGATAGAGAGAGGTAGCCAAATGTGCTGAATATTCCCTCTCTGTTGGCTGAAATCATATCTACACGTGGACCATGGAAGATATACTCCCTCAAGCCAAGAGTGGCAAGACAAAACTCGTAGAAGGTCATTAACACTAAAGAAATTAGGAGAGAGTTTCATAAGTAGCATTCATATTTACATCAAGATTGCAATAATTTGAGTGCTTGATATCTCTGATGAAAATAAGTACGATGTTCACGACGGAGATAGTAGCAAAGAAATTCCAGTGGATCCCCCATTCAGTAATGTGCTCCTAAATAATGTTAAGCTAAAGTAAAACTACGTGGTAATTGATATCTTTTAGCATAACAAATCTAATAGAGCCAGCGATTAGAACCACTATATTCGACTTAATTGTCAGAAATATGTCAGTAACGATATTCGTTTTAGCCAGTCCAATGCTTTCTCTAACTTTTCTTGCTGTGAGGCCTGTGGCAAACATAACTGCTCCTACTCCAACGTCCATCTAGCAATATTAGTAGATATAAATATGTTACCAATGAAATTCCATACTCCTCCGTTTTTGCAAATCTTCTGGGATAGATCTGAGGGAAATCAATTTGCATTATGCTAATTGCAGTAGAGATGATAATCAAGCTTCTGTAGGTGGAAAGGAACTAAACATAGATAATCTTCTCACCGTATGTTGTCAGCTTTTTAGTTTCTTCACTCATCTAAATGGCAGAATCCTTATTACCCTAAAATATAAATTTAGGACCCTTCTTCAACGCAGAAGTTTTATCTTTGGAGTTGTCATCATCATTCTTTTTTAGTAAGCTAATTAGTGTTCGATTTTCAAATATGGTGAAAGCTTAAAAATATTAACTCCTTAAAAAATCTCCTCTTGGGTTTGCCTCTTTGAATATATTGACAGCAAGCCTTCTGTATGCATATTTAGCGTTGCTTCGGGCTTGAATTTCTGAAACTGCTATTAGGAGTCCTACAAAAGTTAGTATCCCAGCATAAAGATAGATATTGTAATCTGGTATGGCGTTGCAGAGTATCAAAGGTAGGATCAATACTGTATAGTCTACTGTCAAGTTAGCCAATATCAAACCCATTGATTTCTTCGCATTTTGCCTGATCTTATTAAACACTGGTGATCGGTGCCGCAAGAAAGTTATCAGCACTTAATGGAAAAGATAGGATAGCTAAATCAATAAGTTAAAAATAATAGGAGAAGGGATCAGAAAACCAATGGAATTAGATTTAAGACTTACAGGCAAAAATAATCAAAACTATTGATTCCTTTGTAAATTATTAAAAATGCGCATATAATATAGACTTCAAATTTCTAACCCCCACTATATCCACTGACATAGTCCTCTTTGAGCATTTTATATAAGTTGTAGTGAGTCTCATTATAGAGACTCAGTCCTGCAAGTTTATCTGCATTTTGCTGATACACCAGGCGGAAGGAATCCTCTTCTGACTACATTGTGACGTTAAATTTATAGATTTATGATACCATTTTGGTTATTTTCAATACGCTTTATATCTTAAGATTTAAATTTTCAATTCAAATCTCTGAGTATTTCAACAAAGCTAACTTAATTTTACCCCAGTCCAATATATCATCACTCCTTATTCTAATACGATTGCATCATCATCATTAGCATATTAAAAATAGACTGATAAGAGTTAATATTTCGGAGATGGATGTAAAACAATCAAATAATTAATTGACTAAACACTTTTAAGATGAGTTAAGCTTTTGCGCCAGATTAACCAAATAGCAATTTTCCTAACAACAATCCTTAAACTGTAAAGCTCCCAGATTTCTTTTAAATTCAAATTTCAGAGTAAAGGGGCGTAAATGGATAACAACCTCAATGAGAAACTTTTATCGAATTAGCAGCAATATGTCTTTTGTTTTATGAATGGAATTAGAATGTCTACAACCCTGACTTTAATGTTGCTCTATTTTTAAAAATTAAAATGTGAACAGATCAGTAAATCTTGAAACCATGCAATCGAATGTGTTTCCTAATTCCCAGTTCACACCACATTAAACTGGCGAAATAAATCCATAGTAAACACCACTTCACTCATCCTATTTCGGCGGAATATTTAATTCACTATAGAAATCTTTTCTATCAGAACAAAGTGTAGGATCATGACTTAGAGAATCGCAATCTACTTGATTAAATTTTATTATTGTAAGATGAATTATCCAAAAAACCTATTTTTGAGAAGTCAGCCTCTGACAAGTAAGTACAAATTCTGTCTGGTAGTAGGAGGACACGTTATATCCCTAATCGATTGTCTTAGTTTTAAATCGAATAATTTAAAAGCGATCAAAGTTAACCAAGAGTATAATCAATTTATTAAATTTCTCAAAGTCCTTCTTTTATTCAGATGGGATTAAAGTTTAGCAAATCCTCAAAGGTTTAAACACTCTCAAACTCTTTCTTTAGCGAAAAATCAAACTCCTTGACCTAAAAGGAAATTCCTGCCAATAGAACAAGGGATGGAAACTTTTAAGATGAGGAAAATAAGCTCAACCAAACTTCTGAGAAAGCTGGATTAAGCCAGAACTCTCCAAAGAAGCCGGGAATATATTTGAAATAATTTGTTGGTTTTTATAAGCCTGAAGAACAGAAAAAAGCAACTGTCAATCCCACAAAGAGACTGATGAAATATATGAGGCAAGAGCTCGGTCTGTTCATATGGTCAACAATTGCTCTCATAGTAGGCAACGCAGGGCAATTTGTGTTCCAATCTATAATTTGATATAGCCTAGTTCTAATTATTACGAGTAATATTTTCTATATTGGATGGTTTGTTGATGATATGCAAGAGAATAAGTACGACACAATAGCCTCACTCTGCTGGCAACTCCTTGGAATTATAGCTGTAAGCTGATTATGACATCTTAAATCAAATAGGTCTCTTCAATTGCCACTCACTACAGAGGAATAATTATAATTATTTGAATTTATGAATGTACTATAACGTGATTAGCGAGCGTATTGCCTTAAACTTGCGCTAAGACTTGTACTAAGGCTTACTAAACAAGGATGTGGAATTTTTTGACAGTAGAAAGACTGGAGACTTATGTAAGTGCTCTTAACTCACTCTCTCTTCCTTTTCTTTTTTGAGAAATCCTCTTAGCGAAGAGAAATTCTCAACTTGAGCATTTTTAACTAAATCACCTTTAGTGAGCAGAATTGGATCTGACACTGCGGTAATTCAAGAGGGTTTATCGACTAACGTATCTATGTTTCTTCGGTCCATAATTTTCATTTTGATATCCTTCATTTTCCTGTTCATCATATCTTGGAAACTAACCCTCGCGATGATCGGCTCTATCATCCCAGTCATTTTGTTCTCTCTCATTTACGGAAAATTCATGAAAACTTTAATCTTTCAATACTCTTATAATTTCTTTAAAACTGTGCAAAAAGACATTCAGGATAGCAAAGCTTACATCTCCACTCTTGCAGAGGAGTGTTTCTCAAATATCAGAACTGTAAAAGGTAAGTAAGGCTTATTCATTAGAATCTCCTCGACAACTATTTTTGGAGATCAATCTTGCTTAATCACAAGAATATTATCTTTTCGAAAGAATGTACTGGAAATTTAATTACGTGGCTAGTCGGCTATTATTAGATCGATTTGGTCAAAATGACCACAACGTGTTTTTAGATTAATCAATCAATCACTCAATTAAATTATTAGAGGTTCTTACTTTTAATCAGATTAACCAAAGTTCAACTATTAATTAGATACTCACCCATCCCTTTATTATAGCTTTTGCAACTGAGAAGGAGGAATGTGAGAGATACATGGATGGAAATGATAAAGTTTACAAACTCGGCTACCGTAAGGCCTTTTGGTACGGACTCTTCAACTTCGTGGCAAATTTCTTCGTCTATGGTTCCATGACTGTGATTTTGGGCTTTGGAGCATTCCTTCACAAAGAAGGGGATATTTCAATAGGAGAAATCACTGCTTTCCTCTTTTACATGATGCAAATCCTTCTTAATTTCATGATTAATTAATAATTTAACTGATGAAATATATTTATATGCATACTGATCCTTGCCTCGGTGTTGGGCTCTGTGATGAGTGTAAGTACTTATAGATGTTAATATATTTGACTATTTAGATTGTGGGAGCTGCTCATAAAATTGTCGAGCTTTTAGATTACTAACCAAAGATAAATACTGTCGGAGGAGAGAAAATAAAGGGTGAAATTAAAGGAGAAATCTCACTCAAAGATATAAAGTTTAACTACCCCACAAAGAAGGACGTTCAAGTTCTTAAAGGAGTCACAATAGATATTCAAAAAAACAAAGTCATAGCCTTGGTAGGTCCAAGTGGCTGCGGAAAATCAAGCATCATTCAAATGATTGAAAGATTCTACGATCCTAATGAAGGTAGAGTTGAATTCGATGGTCACGATGTAAAGACTCTTGACCCTAAGTGGTACCATTAACAAGTTGCCATCGTTTCGCAAGAGCCAGTGCTCTTCTCTGGATCTATAAAGGAGAATATTGGATATGGACTGCCCCCAGAAATGGTAAGGGTAGAAGACTTGGACCACGCTTGCAGACAGGCCAATGCTTACGATTTCATTCACGACAGAGACCTCTTCCCAGAAGGCTATGACACAATTGTAGGAGAGAGAGGTATAAAACTATCTGGAGGACAGAAATAGAGAATTGCCATAGCTAGAGCTCTTATCAGAAAGCCCAAGATTCTACTTTTAGATGAGGCCACGAGTGGTAAGTTCATCTTAAATTTAACTTTTTTTTGTAGCACTCGATTCTGAAAGTGAGCATCAAGTTTAAAAGGCTTTAGATGAGCTAATTAAGAGCGGAGAACAGACTATAATCGTGATAGCACATAGACTGAGCACAATTAGAGATGCTGATGAGATCATAGTCATCAGAAAGGGAGAAGTCGTAGAAAGAGGAAGTCACGACATGCTTCTAAAGTAAGGAGGTGTTTACAAGGGCCTCGTCGAGAGACAAATTATGTCAATGCAACTTGATGAAAGTTGAACCAGCAAAGAATATTAAATGTGCTTCAATTATTCCACTCTATATAAAGAAAATCTTAATTATTCTAAGCTTAGAGTTAAATTGAATTTCATAGAACTACAAAATCAACTAACTAAAGCTACTAAAATTAAATTAAATTATGGAAATTTAAAACTCTTAATACCCTCGATGGCTTTGTCTAAATTGATTAGGGTGTTCCTCATGACTGAAAGTAGTTTGTTAAATCTGTCAATCTCTTGACCAACGAAAACTCCAAGAGAGAGCATTTAACCTGCATCGGTAGTCGCAAATGTCATAGGATGAGCTTTCTTCTTGTCTAGTCTTTTAGGAAGTCTATGCACAATATCTCTAGCCATATCTTGGGCTATTTCTTCTGAGGATTTAACTGCTTTACCTCCGGAAATTCTAGGTTAGATTATGAGAATTGTCTCCATGAACTCTCTTACCAACTTCTGTTCGAAGGTGATGTTGGCATTTGGATGCAGTCCAAATACTTCAGGATCATCTTCAAGAGTATTAAAATTAAGCATACTCACTTTCTAAGTCAATAAACTCTTACTCGTTTGAATTAAGAGGGAGTAAGTTGATGTAGCTCTTAACATCTGCAAGAGAGCTTTCATGAGGAGCGTAGTAGTGCTCGAGCTTTGAGAGTCTGTAGTTGTCATTCATGATCTCAGCACAGAAGTATCTCTTGAGTAGGGCTTTGATGAGTCTAATATCCTTATCGTCAGTGACTCTACCTCCATAGTTTACTTCGGCACAAAGATAGTTGAGTGCAGCATAGGGAATGTCTGGCTGTTCGTTTAAATACATCTTCAACTGGGGTTTTTTGAGTAACAAAGTCAGAGTTCATCCACTCGTAAGGGATGTTCCAACCGATGGCTCCTACTTTCTTCGCTCTAAGATCACAGCATGGAAATAGGCGAGGGCGAAAAGAAGTTTCTTGTACTCGCGAGGCTTGGTGCAAGACTCATAGTCTTCCTCGGTAACTTCGTTAAAGGTACCCTTAAGGTTGGCCTTCAAACCTTTAGGAGGCTCATTAGTGATCTTGATATAACAAAATCGACAAAATAATCGGATTCATTAAGAAACTAAAGATCTATTGAAGAAGTTTACCTGATTGCAACACTGGGACGGGGAAAGTTCTGCTGGGCATGGAAGTAAGCCAAAGTCTGTACTCTGGATGCATCTCAGCTTCGACTTGCCTTTCCTGTATCTTTTCAAGTTCTGGCATCCAACTAGCCGATAAGTGACAGTTTTGTAAGCAAACCCAGTCGCCTGCTCTTTGCCCTCCGTCAATCAATTTCTCAGCAATTCTTCCTTGACCCTGACCAAGTGAGAGAATCTTAAGTCTGCTCTCCATATTCTTGCTCTTAGCCAAGTTTACCAAGTATGTGATAGGATCTGCTCCTGGAGACAAAACGAAGATTTAATTACTTTTTTGGCTTTAAGATGATAGGGGTGGTACTCATAGAATCTAAGTAAGCTCCCATAAGATCAAAGGGAGGACTTTCAATGAATTTGTCACCTAGCTCACTCTTCACGAATTCCTTAATTCCGAAGATTAGTTTCTCATCTCTCAAGACTTTGACGAGCATAAGGCGTTGGAAAGCTGTCAATCTATCTTCGAAAGCCTAAGGAAGGGGAATCAAATGAGGATCCTCAGATTTAAAATGTCCTTCCAGGTCACAGCATCAAAAAATATTGGGGAAAAAGAGATGCAATAAGAAATATTTAGAACACTCCCCAGAAGCAAGCTAGAATCATAATGAAGCGACCCATGTGTGTCTTCGGGTAAAAATCTCCAAAACCCACAGTCGTCATTGTGATTATGCTAAATCAATTTATTCATTATAAGAAAGAATTGATTTTTTAGAAAAAATTTTTTAGGAAACTTATCTTATATCTTCAACTTAAAGGGTGCAGATCATCATAATAAGGTCTAATTATTTAGAAGGAATTAAACATTACCTCTCAAATTATCTGAGTACAACTCCAATTCCTACCACACTTATAGTCAAAGCATAACCTAAAACTATAAAAGGTCTCTCTTTAAAAGAGCTCTTAAGGGCAAAGATAGTGGTTGCTTCGGTTCCAATTTTCGCGCAACACCTATAAATTTCAAGCAAAAATATTTCTTACCTATCTGCCAGTGAGCTTTTGAACTTAGTGAATCTCGCATACACTTTGAAAAGCAAGTAGCATCTGAACATCATATAGGCGGCTATGCATGCACTAAGAGAATATCTTAGCTATTTTCCGAGCTGATCTGCTCTGAAGAGAGGGTCAAAGTGAGGCGGGTTATGAGGAAAGCAAACCATCACCTCAAGGACTAGATACTTGAAGTACTTTGATCAGTAATAGCCAACTATTCGAAAGAATGTTATCACCTAAGATTAGGAGTTATTACCTTCAGCCAGAACTTTCCTCTTCTCTCTCATGAAATAGAATTGCATTTTAGATTGTCTGAAGATCAAAATCACTATAATCTATGAATTAGGAATTCTTTTTAAAATTACAGAGGAGGCCAGTTGATATAGACTGACACAATCAGAGGTAGAAATTCGTCTAATCCATTTCATAAATTTCCTTATAAGCAGTGGATCGTGTCAAAAACTCAAGGTCAATATAGGCACATACTAATCCTATCATTTTCAAAATGTGAGAAGCAAATATAATGTTATATAATTTATCATAGCTATGATGGCAGAGAATACTATGTTGACTTTGAGTTTTTCTCTAAATTTCTCTTGTATTTAAAGACTCATCCACATTTTTCTTTGGTTCTAAAGTTATAGAAGAAGCTAATTATCTTACCTCAAACATTTCTATCCGCATTCCTTTAAGATTGACTTTCTTATCATCTTTCTTGATTAAATCGGAGAGACTTTCTGTCATTTTAAAGCTATCTTGACTTTGCTTGTGGACTTCCTTGACGAGTCGATCTAAATCTTGCTCTTACTCATAAAGAGAAACTCTTCTTAGAGATTAGCTACGCATCTCAAAAGCCCCACTGAATTTTCCACCCAGAGACTTCTAGCGCATCAGACTGCCATCCTTCTCATAGAGGGTGGAGAGAGATATCTTTTTATCTCTTTCTAGGAAATTGTCGAACCTCTAAAGAACTACGCCTGCAGTTGGATTCATTTTTAGCTTCAAATTTAATCAATAAGTACTTAAACGCATATTTCCTTTAATCATAGAACCATAGCATCAACTTTAATAAACTGAAAGGCTGAATAATAAAACACTTCTCTCTCATATTTCTTATTACCTTCAGTTATTCATAGATTTAGGGTTGAATTTGAGGAGTGTTCTTGATTTCGATGTCAATAGTTTCCCTAAACAATGTGAAGAAGTTCAAGAGCAACGAGCAATATGTAAGGCTAAGATTAAGTAAATCTCACTTTGGTTTAGGCTTTCAATATAATATATCGAATGAAAATAAAACAAAACGTGAGGAGGAGGGCCAAAGAAGTGCTTGAGTATGCATTCTGCAACTGGCATACGCAAAAGAGACTCAGAGATCTAGCAAATGCCATTCACTATTTGCATGTGCAGCATCTCTAGAGTATAAACCAACATGAGCTAATTAAAGTGAGTGAATGTATTTATTACATGACCCACTTCAGGAGATTCAGTTAAGTGAGAGTCCTGAACAGGCAAAGTTAAGAACGCTTAAAATCAACTATGAGCTCAAACTAAGGGAGAAGATTTTGCAATTCTAGGCTGCTAGATACAACCTTAAAATAGAACAGCTAGCTGAGAATGAGAAGATAAAGCAAATGACGGAAAAGGTAGAAAATGATTTGGCCAAAGTTTTAGAATGTGTATTATGATCATGACCATATTTTCTTTTAAAGTTTCCTTCTTTTTGGATAAGCTAAAGATAATTGACCAAAGTACGAAAGCGCTACTAGCCGAGCAAAGAAAAGACTTAGAGAGGTTGAGAGAGGTGTAGAATAACATGAAGATCTTTTCGGTGATAGTAAATAGGATGGACCCCAACAGCCCTGGACAAAAGTTTCTCAAATGTAAGAACTAAATGCTAAATCTTATTCATGAATTTAGTGCGGACTAAATTATCCTCTGACGTCACTAGTCATGCACAAAGTATTCAATAATTGCAAAAGAAAAAGCAGGCCTAGTTTCAACTTAAACTAGAGAATTAAGAAGCTGAGAAGATTTACTTGGACAATATCTATGGCTCTCCTTTCAAAGCACTGCCGCCTAAATATGTTCTGATAATCTCATTTTTAAATTATATAGTATCCAGTTTACTCTGAACTAGGTTATTTCTAATCAGAACACTATCAGCTCGAACTCTTAGTACCCTAAGAAATTCTAGCATGACTTCAACTCTTAATAAAAAACCTTATTCTAGTAATCGCCAAGCACTTTCTATCTCTACCAAGGCAAGAGTTAGATTCACCCTTAGACTGCAACTTAAACCCATCATCCATCCTTCATTGCGCCCATTCAAAGAATGCAGACCGACGAACAAGTGCAGTATAATTTAATCTTTGAAAGGTTATTAGAATTAATTGTCTTTGCATAAAAGAGGAGGATAGAGTATAAAGCAATTTTCAAATCTGCTAGAGAAAAATAAGTCTCCCAGCCCAGAGAGGAAACAAGAGCCTGCAACTAATAACCCCTACAATTAATCTCAACAAAACTTCAGGCTTTTGCAGTAAAATTACATTAAAGACCCTCCTTCTCCTTATAATTTTCATGATTTCTTTCATTGCAATATAAACTTTTGAAAATATGTTTTCTCCTTACGATGGGGACCATATCCATTTAAGGTTGGAGAAATTAAAAAAGCAACTGGGCGAGGATAGTTAACCCTCCCTTAAAGTTTAAAATTAGAAAAACCCTTAAAAATAAATTATAACAGTCCAAGACCATTAAAAAAAAGAGGGAGTCCTCAAAGCTAGATCTCTAAATAATTAAGGGCAATGGAGTCATTGAAGATATCTAAGAATTTAGTCTTCAAAATCATAGGCAGCAGAACAATATCAACAACATTTGAAGAGGGCATTTTTAATTTTATCTCTCTCTCTCATACTCAAATTTTAAAAGTTTTGAATTCATATTTTATAACTTAGAAGCAGCTTACTATTTGCTATTAAAATATAAACTATAAGAGTGGGGGTGAAAGTTTTTAAATTGAATTGAACTTGAGTAATAAGGCATCTGCTCACTGTGAATCTTGGAGATCACTTATAGAGTAAGAGATATTTTAGGGAGGATTATGATTTTAATCTCGAGGACTAAATAATCGGTTTAAGTTTGTGAGTACCTGAGGAATGCGAATCCAAAGCTCAATTTAATATAAGAATAAGATTAAATGCATATGTGAGCTCACATTTTTGGTCGTTGCTCAATCATCAGTCATACAGAGCAAGGCAGCTCCTCTTCTGATCCAATAGTCTTGAGGAACCTCTGAGACAGGAAGAGGAAGAGCACGAAGTTGGTAGAGTGGCCGGTGGTACTGAGTTCTCCAGCTCTGACTGATGTCTTGTAGAGAGGACAGAAGTAAACCTTCTCCTCTGGGACGTCTTTGTCGATGACTGGTTCGAGCCAAATGACTGGCATCTTAATAATTGGTTGCTTAGGGTCTGAATCTTCAACCATCTTCTTTTTAAAGTCCCACTTGGCTCCTTGCAAGAACAGGCCGTGGATGTTTACTCCATCTTCAGGGGGATCCTTCACTTCTTGCTCAAGAACTCCTTTACGTGAGTCTTGAAAGCCAAAGTATCAATAGGCGTCTGTGTCTTTCTGGCGTACTGCTGGAGAGTGGCTGTCATGAAACCTTGAGGGAAGAAGAAAGCGGGTAGCCAATAAGTGTTGGGTGGACCCTGGTAGAGCCATTTTCCAATGAAGTCCACTCTGTGGATCATATCTACCACCCAGGAAGATAGAGGTTTTAAAGAGGGATAACCTACTTTCACCCATCCCTCTGGCACTTTGTTGTTCAAGAAGTTGTTGAACATCATCTCAAGTTCCATAGACATAACCACAGTACCCTCGATGCAAAAATATTAAATGAAAAAAAGGGGAAAGGTTTAAAATTTATTTGAAATAATTAAAGGACCCTTTTTAATTAAAAGAAAAAAAGGGGAGGCTAGTAGGAGTATTTAGTGGGATCTGAGGCTCTTATTATAATCCAATTAATTTTGAAAGTCATTCAAATGAATAACAAAGATTCTACGCAAGCTAATGTAACCTCCCTCTCTATTCCCCTCTTAACTTGTATTTAACCTCTCTTTAGAAAGCTAGCTACTCACTAAAAGGCGGCGGCAGAGCTGCTGCCCCAGGAACCGGAGGCCATTCATCAAACGTGTTTGCGATGGGTGCCTCATCTTCAAAGCAAGACAGATCGTACTACAAGAGTCTGTATCACTTCAACGCTGATGTTGAACTGGCCGAGTACTCTCTACCTATCTTGGCTAACCAACAAGCTTCCGTGCCAAAGCATGGCCAGCACAAAGCCTCTTCGGGCATCATTAACGCCACTCAGCTGCCTCCACTTCAGCAGAAGAGCCAGTCTGAGAGAAGAAGAACAGGCGCTGGAGGTTCTTATGATGAAGAACACCCCATTGACGAAATGGAGGAAGACATGGGTGGCATGAGACAAGTCGACGAAATGGACGAAGAGATGAACCCAGACATGGACGGCTATGGGGTAAGTTGCACAACTAATAAAATATTACAAAGCCAGAGCATTATAAAGCTCTTAATGGATTCTTCTATGTCGACAGTTATGGGGTTTCGCTCCAATATGCTTTCCATAATTATTCAAATAAATTTAAAACCATATCTTTACTAAGAATTCTAACCCATTTTTATAGGAAGAAGACGACTAAGCTAACCAGTCATCTCTTTCGATGAGTTCAGACAAATTATTGAGAACAACGAAGACGAGTCTAAGAATAAAGCCATGCAAGCAAGAACTGCAAACTTCATTAGGAGAGGCACACCTATCTACGAAATGCTAATCAAGATCAAGTCTGGAGAGCAGGCTATCTCCTTCTTTGCTCAACACGGCAACAGCACTCCAATCAAGTTTTTGAACTGCAACAGATCTCCTGTACCTCCTCAGATGTTCAGACCCTACGATCTAGTGGTCCAGATTGATGAGAAAGCCCTTAGAGATGAATACTTCACCATTTCAGCTCAAGGAGTAGTGCACATTTGCCCTGATAAGAACAAGAGAGGTCCTCACCATGGAGGTATGGGCAACCAAATCAAGCAAGATGTAGTCCCCACTGAATTCTTCTCCCTCAGTGACTGGATGCAACAGTCTACCATGTTTAACGTCCTCACTTCTATGAAGTTCTTCAAGCACTACCTTATCGGCAAGGTCTTCAACTCTTGGAAAGGCAACGTTAGATTCAAGATGTACAACCGCACCAGATAGAACCTCGCTCGCAACTTGATCTTCTCTCGCCCTGCCTTCTTATCCTCTTACATGGAGATCAACAAGACTCTCTTTGAGATGAAGTCCCTCCAAACCTTCATCGTTCCCAAGGTTACTGCCAAGCAGTTTGAACTAGAGGACTTCTTCAGAGAGCAGAAGAATGAGAGAGAGATGG
This sequence comes from Tetmemena sp. SeJ-2015, assembly GCA_027382625.1. Classification (NCBI taxonomy): domain Eukaryota; phylum Ciliophora; class Spirotrichea; order Sporadotrichida; family Oxytrichidae; genus Tetmemena; species Tetmemena sp. SeJ-2015. The sequence goes on along the minus strand of JAJKFJ010021871.1, from coordinate 55,190 downwards.
TGAAGCAGCACTACAACGACAAGGTGGAGGAGATCATCAAGAAGCTCGACACCCTTGTCTCCCTAGTGAGTGAGTCCAGAACCCTCAGGGAAGAGGAGGACTTGAGCACGCTAAAATGGGTCAACAGACAAGAACAAGTCTATGGTACTCCAGAAGCAAGAAGATGAGCTGAAGAGCAGAGTACTGAGACTAGCCAAGCGTAACTACCACAGTTTGGGAACCTTCATTCGTCTCGTAGACTACATGGTGGTCGAGACTCAAGTGAAGATAAACCAAGAGAGTGCTGATTTGATCCTCTATGAAATGAGCAAGGCCCAAAAGTATAACATCCAAACTACTGTCTCTTATGATTATATCCATTTTTCTTTCCAGCGATCTTATATATGACACCAAAGAGAACGGACTCTCTTTCAACCCTACAAAGAACGAGTTCTTCACTCAGTTCGACAAGATCCTCCAAGACATGTTAAGTGTGACAGCTGAGGTTGTGAGAACAATCACACATCCTAACTTCAACCAGTTCATCCAAGGACTCATCAGCGACTCAGGCCCTAAATTCCGCCACATAGTCGAGACCTCATTCAAGTACATGGTCACCAAAGAGGCCATCCAGCAAAAGATAGATCAAGACTTCAAAGACCTTTCAGGAGATGTAGCAAGATAGAGAACTGCAGAGAAGTCAATGACTTCGACCAGACCTTCGACTTTGAAGAGTTCAAAGCAAAACAGCGACCTAGACACCATCAGAAGCTGGCTCGAAAGACTTCAGAAATGGGACCAAGGATCACTAAGAACATCAAGACAGCCTATGTCCAAGGTTTCATCAACATTCAAGGAAAGAAACTCAGAGATAGACTCTCTAAGAGAGTGAAGGACGAGCAGACCAACATCAAGCAATACCTGTTCGACTTGGCTGACCAGAAGTCCAAGGACATCATAAAGGGATTTGAGAGAATAAAGGTAGCCCTTGCTAAGCCCTAGTTCCCACTAGCCACTTACGTCGATTATGTCCACGGACTCAAGATGTGCAAGAACCAGAAGGATAACTTGGTGGATGAGAAAAAGAAACTAGAAGAGATGAACGTAGTGCTGAGACGCTACAAATCCAAGGACGAGCAGCACTTCAACGCTTCTCACTAACTGCTTCTCCAAAAGTTGGAAATCATAGTCCAGAACATCAACGAAGTTGAATCCCTCATCGCTTCAGCTGAAGGCTAAATTGCAGAGCAGAAGGAGCAAAACATCGAGGACTTGGACAAGAAGATCAACGAGGAGAAGGAGAAGATTACAGGCCATGTTGAGAAACTGACCAGTGAGTCTCTTATGAGCAAGAGTACTCCCTTCAATACAGCACTTGAAGAGTTAAGCAAGATCAAGAAGAAGTTTGACGACTCTGTGAAGCGACTCAACACTTACAAGAGCTACTAGGAGATCCTAGAGATCAACCCATCTGGTATCAAGGAGATTGAAGACTTCACCAAGAAGTTCGAAGTGAGACACAAGCTCTGGCGCAACAGAGAGAAGTTTGCCGACTTGAGTCGACACTGGTACTATGACTTCTTCGTGGATCTTGATGCACAAGACATCGTCCAAACTGTGAAGGACTACGAGAAGGACAACCTACTTCTGAAGCAGCAGCTCCCTAGAGACACTAAGGATGAAGTGCTTGAATAGCTTACCACTGAAGTCAAGATGGTCTCACAACACTGCAACCTCATCAGTGCCTTGGGAAACAGGAACATGTTGCCAAGACATTGGAACAAGATATTTGGTCTGCTGGAGGGTGCTCCCCCTACTAACCTCAGACAATTCTCTTTCTAGTAACTGCTACTATCTGAGGGAATCGACCAGCACTTCGAGAAGATAGAAGAGATTTCAGCTATGGCCTCCGGAGAAGCCACAATTGAGCAAACCCTCAACGACATCATTGCCATCTGGAGAGACACTCAATTCACAGTTCTCAATTACAGAGACACCAAGGATAGATTCATCATTGCTGAGATTGAAGACACCATCACTCAATTGGAAGACCACCAGATGAGTATTGGTACTATGATGGGCAGCAAGCACGTCACTGAGATCAGAGCTCAAGTTGAGGAATGGGAAAAGAAGCTCGGCTACATCGGAGATGTCATCGATGAGTGGCTTACCTTCCAAAGACAGTGGAAATAATAATCCAATATAATTTTCTATTATGGATGTACTTGGAAAACATTTTCAATGCTGAAGATATCCAAAAGCAGCTACCCAACGAAGCTAAGCTCTTCCAGCAAGTTGATAAATTCTGGCGTGATGTCATGATGAGAACCAAGAAGTCTCCACTCATCCTGGACGCCTGCTCATCAGATGCCCTTCTCTCTAAATTCTAGAATGCTAACAAGACTCTCGAAGATATCTAAAAGTCTCTTGAGGATTACCTTGAGACAAAGAGAGGAGCCTTCCCTCGTTTCTACTTCTTGTCAAATGATGAGCTGCTTGAAATCCTCTCTCAAACTAGAAATGCCCATGCTGTGCAGCCTCACTTGAGAAAGTGCTTTGATAACATCATGAAGAATTGAGTAAATTCATAGAATCTGAAAAGGGTTCCAAAGAGATTATTGGAATGTGGTCTGCTGAGTAAGAATACGTAACTTTCTCTGAGTCAGTGTTTGCAGAAGGTAATGTAGAGTTTTGGCTGATGAATATCGAGCGCATGATGGTAAAATCACTCTATGATACCACAAAGAGAGCACTTGTGGAGTATCCAGTTAATGGAATTGAAAGAAACGAATGGCTGTTTGCTTACCCTGCTCAACCTGTTATAACAATCGATCAAGTTAAGTGGACAAATGGAGTAACTGATGCTCTTGCTGAAATTACAAGAGGTAAAGATAAGAAGGCCCTTGAAGGGTTCCTCAACTTCTCAATTCTCTAGATCAACAAAATGGTTGAGTTGGTTAGAGGTCAACTTAGCAGACTTGAGAGATCAGTCATGGGGCTCTCATTGTATAGACATCCACGCAAGAGACGTAGTGAGATCCATGATTAAGGCAAGAGTAGAAAGTGTCAATGACTTCGAGTGGACTAGACAACTCAGATACTACTGGGAGTAAGAAGAAGAGAAGGACGACTGCTTTGCCAGACAGACTAACACCAGATTCGCCTATGGTTATGAGTATCTTGGAAACGGACCAAGACTTGTGATCACTCCCCTCACTGATAAGTGCTATATGACTCTTACTGGTGCTTATTAATATTTAGGTAAAAATTTCCCACAAAGGTGGCCAGCTGGTACAGGCAAGACTGAAACAACTAAGGATCTTGCAAAGGCTTTAGCCATTCAATGCGTGGTGTTCAACTGCTCCGATGGTCTTGACTACAAAATGATGGGAAGATTCTTCTCAGGTCTCTCTCAAGGAGGAGCTTGGGCTTGCTTTGACGAGTTCAATCGTATCGATATCGAAGTGTTGTCTGTCATTGCTCAGCAAATCCTCACCATTCAATCTGCAGTCAGAGCCAAGAAGACTGAATTCGAATTCAATGAAAAGATGATTCCTCTCAATTTGAGATTTGGAGTATTCATCACTATGAACCCTGGTTATGCAGGTCGTACTGAGCTGCCCGATAATTTGAAGTCTCTCTTCAGACCTATATCTATGATGATCCCCGACTATCGTCTTATCGCCTAGATCATTCTCTTCTCTGAAGGATTCGAAACTGCTGACGAGTTAGCACGTAAAATGGTCCAGCTGTACAAGCTTTCTTCAGAGCAGCTATCCAAGCAAGATCATTATGACTTCGGAATGAGAGCAGTCAAGTCAGTGCTGGTCATGGCTGGATCTCTGAGACGTAAGTTCCCTGAGAATGAAGAGAACATCGTGCTTATCAGAGCCATGAGAGATTCTAACGTGCCAAAGTTCTTGGAGCACGACTTGCCCTTATTCGAGGGAATCGTTAACGATCTCTTCCCAGGTGTTAATGTGCCATTCATTGACTATGGTCAGCTTCAAGTTGCTATTGAAAACCAATTGAGAGTCAAGAAGTACCAAGTGCCACCTAAGTATGTTAAGAAGATCATTCAACTCCTAGAGACTATGATGGTCAGACATGGAGTCATGCTTGTCGGCCTAACAGGTACAGGAAAAACTACTTGCTGCAAGATTCTCGCTAAGGCTTTAGCTCAACTTCACGGAGAGGGTCTTAAAGATCCTTGGTACAAGTCAGTGCACATCGATACTCTAAATCCTAAGGCCGTCACTATGGGAGAACTCTTTGGAGAAACTATAATGAAATTTGTATTCAAAAGTCGACAAGCAAGATTTAATTGTAACATTTTCACTAATGAGTGGACTGAAGGATTGGTTTCTCGTCTTGTGAAAGACGCTGTGGAAGCACTTGAAGGAGACAAGCCAGACTAAAAGCGTTGGATCAATTTCGATGGACCAGTCGATGCTCTTTGGATTGAGAACATGAATACAGTGTTGGACGATAACAAAATGCTCTGCTTGGCCAACGGACAGAGAATTAAGATGCCAGAGACTTGCACCATGATGTTTGAAGTCTAAGATTTAAGAGTAGCCTCTCCAGCTACTGTGTCTAGATGCGGTATGGTCTACTTGGAGCCAGTACATCTCGGATGGGAGCCTCTTATTGACACTTGGAAAGAAAACATGGTAGATATCATCCCAGCAAACCATCTTGATACTATTATCAAGCACGTTAAGACAATTTTCGGCAAGCTTTTGCCAATGATTCGATGCTTTTGATATTGCTTTTTAATAAATGATTAGAGAAGAGTGCAAGGAAATGGTTGAGTCAGCAAACGTAAATCTCGTTGGATCTTGCCTTAAGATGATCCATTCTTTCTTGAATCCTGAAGTGCTAGATATCAAGAAGATCACTATCTATCCTGAAAAAGTAGTACTCACTTATCTCGTATTCTCCATGATTTGGTCTTTGGGAGCAAACTTGCATGATAATTCTCGTAAGCTTTTCTCACAAGCCTTCAAAAATGAGATTGTGAAGATCATGCCAGAGTTCCCTGATGGAGATATTTTCGAGTATGGTATCGACTAATCAACTCATAAGTTCGAGCCATGGATGGAACAAATCCCATCTTTCGAATTCGATCCTAACAAGTCCTTCTTCGAAATTCTAGTGCCCACCTCGGATACTGTCAAGTACAAGTTTGTCTTGAAGACCTTAATGTTCAACGGCCACAATGTTTTGATTACTGGAGAAACTGGAGTCGGAAAATCAGTTATCATTAAGGACTTCTTGTTCACCACTCCTGACGATATAGTGTATGCATTCGTCAATTTCTCAGGAAAGACAACCACAAAGAATCTTTAAGACGCCTTCGAAGGCAACCTTGAAGCTAAGAGAAAGACTTTGCTGGGCCCGCCCGGAGGAAAGAAGATGATCTTCTTCATTGATGATGTGAATATGCCTCAACTTGATACATACGGTTCTCAACCACCATGCGAGCTCTTCATAACTATTGGTTAATTTCTATTGAAGCTTCTGAGACAGACTATTGACTCTACTGGTTTCTATGACACTAAGAAACTTATTTTCAAGTAAATTAAGGATACGAAGTTTGTGTGCGCTTGCGCACCTCCAGGTGGTGGTAGAAATGCTGTTACTCCTAGGCTGTTTAGACACTTCAATATGATTTGGGTGCCTGATCTCTCAGCCAACTCTATGAGAACTATCTTCACAGCTATTCTTAAGGGATTCTTGGACCAGAATGAGTAAAGCGGTCTCAACATCTTCGCTGAGCCAATCATCAAGGCCTCTGTCGATATTTATCTCAAGACCATTAAGTATTTTATAAGAGAGTATAGATGCTAATTATATGGATTAAGGACTTCCTCCCTACTCCAACAAAGAGTCATTACACCTTCAACTTGCGTGACTTGTCCAAGGTTGTACAAGGCATGCTAATGATAAACTTAGAGAACCTTGAGAATAAGGAATACTTGGTGTACTTGTGGGTGCACGAGACCTACAGAGTCTTCCGTGATAGATTAGTTGACGAGAAAGACAGGTCCAAGTTTAACATCCTTGTGCATGAAATTCTTGAGCAGAACCTAGATATGGAATGGCAACTCAAAGACTATTAAGATGTGCTGTTTGGAGACTTTGAGAACGGAGAAAAGCAGTATCTCAAACTAGGAGAGACTAACGTCCTGATTCCTCGTTTGGACGAGTGCCTTGATCTGTACAACTCAGACAACCCTCCTATGAACTTAGTGTTCTTCTCAGACTGTATCCAGCATCTGGCTCGTATTTCAAGAGTCTTGAGACAGCAGAGAGGTAACTCTCTTCTAGTCGGAGTCGGTGGTTCTGGTCGTAGATCCATGGCTAGGCTTGCTGCTAGCATGAATTCAATGAAGAGTTTCTCAATCGAAATCGCAAAGAACTACAGAGAAAAGGAATTCCACGAGGATATCAAGAAACTGCTAATGAAGAGTGGTGTTGAGAACGAGCCACAAGTTTTCCTCTTCAGTGATACCCAAATTGTTAAGGAAAGTTTCCTTGAAGACATCAACAATCTTCTGAACTCTGGAGATACTTATAAAAAGATGATAGATGTAATATTTAGAAGTACCAAATTTGTTCCCAGCTGAAGAAAAAGCCCAAATTTGCGATGAACTTGCTCCTAAAGCAAGAGATGCTAAAGTTGGAGAGAATAGAGATCAAATATATGCCTACTTCGTTCAACTTTGCAGAGAGAACTTGCATATCGTGCTTGCCTTCTCCCCAGTCGGAGAGCAATTCAGAAACAGATGCAGACAATTCCCTAGCATCATAAACTTTTTCTTATTATTCAAATTTAGATGTTTTAACTGCTGTACTATTGATTGGTACAACCCATGGCCATCAGAAGCTCTTTACTCTGTCGCTCACAGACAGTACAGTGAGTTTGAAGCAGTTCTTGGCATTCAGGAGTACATGGACTCATTTAATTACTACCTTTTACAAAACTCTCAACTCATTTTGAGATTTTTATTGTGCCAAATGTCCGTGGAGATCCATAACAGTGTCAGCAGCTCATCCGAGAAATATTTTCCATGTAGTTTATTAGCTTATTAAAATACTTCTCTGAGCTGCGTCGAAGAAACTACACCACTCCCACTTCTTATCTGGATTTGATAAAGACTTACATCGATATGCTTAAGACCTAGAGAGGTATAGTGCCTTAGAAGATTTCCCGTTATCAGGGAGGTCTTACCAGACTTGCAGAGACTAACAAGATGGTAGATGACTTGAAGGCTATGCTCATTAAACTACGTCCTGAGATTGATCGCAAAGAAGAAGAGACTCAGAAGCTAGTGGTAGATCTTGAGAAGCAACAGAAGATCGCAGCTGAGCAAGAGAAAATCTCAGAGAAGGAAGAGGCTGAAACCCAGAAACTCTTCAATGAGGTCATGGTAATTAAGACTGATTGCGAGGGCGAGCTTGCAAAAGCCATGCCAATCTACAGAGAAGCACTTGCTGCTCTTGATACTCTGAATAAGGGAGATATCATTGAAATGAAGTCTTACCCCAAGCCACCTGATGATTTGGTGCTGGTTATCTCTGCCGTGTGTCTCTTGATGGACACCAAGGAGAATTGGGATGAGGGTAAGAAGTTGATGAATAACCCAGAAAACTTCATCAACATGCTTAAGGGTTTCAATAAGGACAACATCAAGGAGTCTAAACTCAAGAAGCTTAAGAAATACACCACCGATCCCAAATTCAACCCAGCTCTCATTGAGAAGAAATCACAAGCTGGTAAGAGCATCTGTCTCTGGTGTAAAGCTATTGATAACTATTCTTTAAAATATCTCAATAAATGCATGAGCGTACATTTAATCTGAGGTACTGAAGATCATCAAGCCTAAGCAGGAAGCCTTAGGCAAGGCTGAAGGAGAGCTCAAGGTGGCTCAGGATGAGCTAAGAGTGAAGCAAGGTTCTCTGTAAAAGATCAGAGACATGATCGCTGCTCTACAAGCTAACTACTCTGCTTCCCAGAGAAAATTAGAAGACCTGACTAGACAGAAGGAAAAGATTGAGATCCAACTGGGAAGAGCTGAAAAGCTTGTGGTCGGTCTAGCAGATGAATCTAAGCGTTGGGCCCAGTCAGTGAAGGTTCTGGAAGTTGACTTGGTGAACCTGATTGGAAACATTGTACTAGCAGCAGGATATATCTCTTATGTAGGTACCTTCACAGCTAAGTACAGAGATGGTCTGCTGAAGGAGTGGATGGACTTCTGCAAAGCCAAGAAGATCCCCTTCTCACATGACTTCACAGTTGAGATAAGTGATTGTTGCATTTGTTTTTCATTATGAGAATGTACTTGGTGATCCAGTGCAGATCAGAGAGTGGAACATCTGTGGTCTCCCTGCAGATAACCTGTCAGTTGAAAATGGAATCATCGTGACTCAGGCAAAGAGATGGCCTCTGATGATTGATCCCCAGTCTCAAGGAAACAAGTGGATCAAGAGCATGGAGAAAGAGAACAACATGCAACTGTAAATAGTCTTAAGTGTCATCATATTAATCTTTCTTTGCAAGTAATCAAGCTTTCAAATCCTAAGTTCCTCCAAATCGTAGAGAATGGCATAAGAATGGGACAACCAGTTCTACTTGAAAACATAGATGAGACTCTAGATCCCTCTCTTGAACCCCTACTCCAAAAGAACATCATTAAGCAAGCAGGCTAAATGGTCATAAGACTCGGAGATAACTGGGTTCCATACTCAAATGCACATAAAACAAGTCTTTTTTACTCTAACGACTTTAAATTCTTCATCACCACAAAGCTTGCTAACCCTCATTACTTGCCAGAAATTTGTATCAAGGTTACAATCATTAACTTCACTGTGACTCCAGAGGGTCTAGAAGATCAATTACTTGTGGATGTGGTTAAATACGAGCAACCAGAATTAGAGCAGCAAAAAGATATCCTAGTGGTGTAACTTAGTGATTTCAAGCGCCAGCTTAAGGAACTTGAAGATAAGATTCTCAAGTTAGTCAGTGAAGCCTCAGGAGATATCCTTGAGGATGAAGAACTCATTATCACTCTCGATCAAAGTCAGAGATATATCTATTACATTCATTTACTTCAAGTAAACTGACTTCTATTGCTATCAGTGAGAGAATGGTTGAAGCCGAGCAAACAGCTATTCTAATTAATGAGAACAGAGAGAAGTATCGTATGGTCGCACGTAGAGGATCAGTGCTCTATTTCGTTATTGCTGACTTGGCCTTGATAGACCCTATGTATCAGTACTCGCTTGAGTTCTTCTCTAGACTTTTCAACCGTCGTCTCGACAAATCTGAGAAGAGCAATGAATTAGAGAGACGTCTTAGCATCCTCATCCATGATGTGACCGAGTCCTTCTTCATCAACATCTGTAGAGGTCTCTTTGAAAAGGACAAGCTTCTCTACGCTTTCTTGAATGCCTCTTCCATTTTGAGGAGAAGCAACGCCATTTCAATCGACGAGTGGAACTTCTTCCTAAGAGGTTCAGCCACAGACTTCTCAGCCTACGACAAAGATATCGAGTTTATATATCTATCATAAATATTACCCTTTCCTATTTTTAGTTTGTGAGCGAGGCTATATTCCACAAGTTGCTTGGATTAGAAGAAACTCATTACAACTTCAAGGACCTCACCCAATCTTTCAAAGATAAGAGTAAGTAGTTATTCCATATCATCTTAATGCTATTCTGTAGTTGATGCTGTGAGTAGCAAAATTAAAATTCTGATATGCTCATTACTTCTTGCCAAAGTTGATTGCAAAAATAGAAACTCCGATCTGATTTTTATAAACTTATTGAATTAAATAAAATGGGACAAGTTTGCGGCTGCCAAACTGCGGAGTCAGAGCAGGAACTCAAAATTGAAAATAATCAATCCATTGCAAAGGTAAAAGACTTTTCTTTAATAAAATCACATTTCCTGCAAACCTAAACTATCAAGTATTAATGAAAGAGAAATTGTTTATACATTTGGAGCAGAATTGATTTTTCAAATTTGATTAAGCAAGTTGGGGTTGTTAACAGCTCATATTTAAATTGAACTTATAGTCAAAGCAATAGTAGTAAAAGGTTAACGCTAACTACCAGGAGTAATCTAAGCAAAAAACTTCTGGCAACGATAATTAGGCAGTAAGTTTCAAATTTTGATGTAAATAGAAGCTATAATGCGATAAAATCGAAGCTATCTTAATTTTGTATCCTAATCTTACTTTAGAATCAAGGAGGAGATAGATTGGTTTATATCGAAGAACTTGTTTTTGAAAATGGCGCTGTTTATAAGGGTAAGATATTAGGGCTTTACATTTTATCATTCTTCATGCAAATCCATACTAAATTACCTTATCGTAGGTTACATGCTTGATGGATTAAGACATGGTTAAGGAACTCAAGTGTGGCCTGATGGAGCAAAGTATGAGGGAGAGTGGCGCAATAATCAAGCTAATGGATTCGGAAAATTCTGGCACGCAGATGGCGATATCTATGAAGGAGAGTGGAAAGACGACAAGGCTAATGGACAAGGTGTCTACTTATCCTCATTATAATTTATCTTAGTAATCAAGTTAGTTCATTCCTTTATGGAATACATGTTAACGGAGCGAGATATCAAGGCGAGTGGAAAAACGATCTGCAGGACGGATATGGTGTGGAAACCTGGTCTGATGGCTCAAAGTACGAAGGATAGTATCGTGAGGGAACTAAGCATGGAAGAGGCAAGTACGTTTGGAACGACCAGTCGATGTATGATGGAGAGTGGTTCGAGAATAAAATCAATGGCTTCGGTATTTACGAATGGCCAGATGGTCGTCGCTATGAGGGACAGTGGTAAGATAACAATATGCATGGCCGCGGCTTATACACTTGGAAGGATGGAAGAAGATATGAAGGGCAGTACATTAACGATAGAAAGGATGGCTTCGGAACATACACTTGGGCTGATGGAAGGCAATACAGAGGAAATTGGAAAAATGGAAAGCAGCATGGAGAGGGCTACTATAAGTCCAATAATGGAGAGGAGAGAAGAGGTGTATGGGAAGAAGGAAAGAGAGTAAAGTGGCTAGATGAGGGTAGAGGTGGTGATGACGCTGAAGAATGAGCTAGCAGGGTTTGAATTCTATAAAAGTGGAGATAGAAATTTTACGAAGGAAACTGGATTTTTATATTAAAATAATGCTTCATATTCAAATATAATTTCACACTTTAATCAACTCCAATAATTTTGATATTAAGGAAGATCTTTCTCTTTGTTATTTCATATCTGTCACACAATTTCGTATTGCTTTTCAGTCTCATTCATTAATTAAGTCATCATTTGCTCCTACTGTTGTGCCTTTTCTAATGCAAGCAGTTTCACTTTCTTGTATGAATCCATAATAGACTATATGTGCTCGCTATCAAAAGTAAGGATCTTTGAGGCCTTCTTGTTTTTTGAAAATGGATTGAACTTCTTTGAAGGTAAATTAAATTAAATCCTCTCTATTTAATAAGAGGTTTAAGGATTCCCATGAATCCCCCTCCACTTGATTTTTGTGTCTTGAATCTGTTATCGTCTTTCTCTTGTATCTCATGCACCCATAATCTGAAGGTCTATCCATCTTGGTGTTCAATCTTCTCTATCAACAGAACGTGAATCATCTTCCTCTTTGAACCATCCTTTTTCGTGATTTGAAGAAAGAACTCTCCTTCCTCTTCTGTGTCTCTGATAAATTAGAACTATAATTATGATAAGTTAGATCAAAGTTGCTTACGTATCTATCCACCATGCCAAGCGCAGTCTTTTTAGTGACTAGATATCTTTAATCGAAAGTTCCAGCATCTATCAATTAATTTTTAATGACAGCCAGCTTTAAGGCTAGATCAGCTGCCTCCTCTCCCTTTTAACTAAGGCTATTACTCAATGCCTCTATAACTTGCTCCTTATTCATTTGATCTTCCTTTAACTGCCATATTTGTTCTCTATACTCCTCAATCATTTACTCTTTCTCTTTGATAGTTTCCTTTAATTCAGCAACCTCATCATGCTTCTCAGCCTCTCTTTGTCCTGCCTTTTCAGCATCAGATTTGACAAAGAGGATCCTCCTCTGTGCGTCTTCAACTCTTTACTCCAACTCCTTGATTTGCATTTCCTTAGAGTTAATTAGCTCTCTGTGCACTGCTTCCAACTCCTCCAAATCTAGCTGCTTTGACTTGAGAAGATGCTTTGCTTCCTTAAACTGCCCTTGCACAAATTCCATCTCCATGTTGGTTTTGCGTAGGGAAGCCTGGATCTGCAGATTCTGCAAGTCCTTCTTTTAAACTGTGTCTTGTAGTTTTTCAATAACATCTTTGTAATGCTAATCCCAAGCTTCATAGCCTCCTGAGTTCAGTTGGGACTAAAATAGAGATAAACCAATCGGAAGAAATTGAGTGAATGGCTTTAAATTTTGAGGAAAGGGGAAAATATAAATGATCGATAAATAAAAAATGAGATTGGTAAAAGCGGTTTTTAACATCTCAAGCAATAAAAATTAATATCATTATTATGTCAAGATTTTAGAGTCAGCACGAGCAAAGACCCGTTCTTGTCAATTAAATGGCTGTAGATTTACAATTCCCAGTTATATCAACAAGGTAAAGTTAATAGAGTTTTATATCAATGATTTTAGGCAAAGAAAAGTGTAGAACTAGAAACCTCATGAGAGCAGAGTGAATTCTCAATTACTCGCAAAGTATCAAGTAAATTTTAAACAGCAGTAACCATTTACATGAGCTATTCAAATCTCCTTAATTCTTTAATTATAATTAACTTCATTTATCAGAGGAAGGTTTAAGATTAGCAAAATGAGGAGAGGAAAGTTGCACCATCGAGTCTTGCCAAAAATCCGATCGTGGGAAGACCAGAAGGAGGAATAATGAAACCTTAAGGGAGAGCGATGATTCTGAACAGTCAACACCCACTTTATTAACTAAAATAGAAGCACAGAAATAATTAATTATTCATTCAAGCAGCAATAGTCAAGACATTATTTTTTATCCTGTCTATTTTTCTATTTTTTGACCTAAAATAGCAGAAAGCTACAACTATCAACCTGGAATTCATCTCGATCAATTCTCCGAATAGTCTTTAGGATAAATAGAGGATAGATAAATAAGGAACCAAAGAGAGCTCATTTTAAAGCAGATAGAAATGAGAGAGCCTTCATTTTAATATCTAAGAGATGACATAGGTGATCAGTTAAGACAAAGTATTGTTTAAAGATATATTCTTTTCTGATTTTATCAATATTCTTAAGTTCGGAGCAAGTAAGATTTTAAAACGATCACTCTCATACATTCAACACCGAAAATCTAAATATTTCTAATAAGGAACAATAATTTAAAAAGATAATGAGCATGATTAACCTTATCTCCCTAAACTTAACTTGTAATAAAGTCCTTCGTCAAAAAATTAAGACAGAATCAAGCTTACTTCTCGCTAATTCGGTGATAGCTTTTATAAATAAGCAAATAGCTCAGCTCCTTCACCCTAGCACGTTCAAAAGAAGTGGCCAGATCATTCCTATTAACAATATGAGGGCTTAAAATCTTTTGGCCAAATTTTGGATGAATCAAACTTACGACACTATATTCACAAATAGCAGTATTAGCAGTAAAGAAGGTATAATTCACAAGAGGGGTCGAGAATGAAGTTAGATCCGTTAGTTTAGAGTTCTTAAAGCACTCAATACTAGCTTCGATAAGATGACTTCAGTCCTAATAGATAACTAGAAAATACTTATTAGAGCAACTAAAGATATGGCAAGCATTAGAGGTCAAGTTCTCAAGGAGTAGAGAGATAAATCTATGATGCATAAGATGCGAGAATCCAAGCGAGCTAGAGTCCCCTAATGCTTTAGCCAATTTATATTCCTATTCCTTACCCAGTATATTAACAACCACTTTTACAGACTACTCTCTCTCAAGAACTTTAAAACCCCTTATAACCATATCTAAATGTGCCTCCTCCTTTTTAGCAGTCCTTTGTTTCTTTTATTATCTATATGTTGAATTTTTTAATTAATTTCACAAAGCTAATCGCTTAAACCTCCCTTATATGGCCAAAGAGACTAGGCTTCTCAAATCAACCAAAGTCTTAACCAATAATTAAATAGGAAAGCCCGTAGAAAGGAATTTTAAAGTAGTCAATCTCAAGATGGAATGAAGATGCTGAATGGCCAAAGTAGAGCTAAGAGGGTGGGGAAGATTATGGAATTCAGACTGCAAGATCATAAATTAGTAAGATAGAATAGCATCGAGAGGAGTAAAAACTTGCTAACTTGCAAAAACTTCACCACATGTTTCTTCTTTTCATTCCTCAAAATAAGATAGAGGGCCTTTTAGTTTAATGGTATTTGATTAAAAATTAAAGTTTTATCTTTAAAATTAAAGAACTTTGAAATAAAATTTCGCTTTTAGCTCTGACTTGTAGTAACATAGTCCCTCTCGATATGAAAACTTGAGAGTAAGAAGTTCCTTCGCTCCAACTCCAGGCTTTAATGAGGATGAAATAGTAAAGTCACAATTGCAATCCTTGAAACTGGATTTGCTGCAGTCCTTCAGCTAAATCAAAGAAGAAATTAAGATCTATGAGAGGGAGATGAGTCGCAAAATCAACAGTCTTACCGAGATTAGCAAAGAGCAGAAGAAGTAAAAAAGCACTCTTGAAAGTGAGATAGTCTAACTCTCTAAAGATAACGAAAACATCAAATTCAAGAATTTAGACATGGATATCAAGCTAGCCAAGATACATGCAAAGCTAAGAGAAAAAGAAAGGCAAGGGGGTATTGAAGATCTGAGGAAATCATTACTTAAGAGTGAATAAGGAAGCAGCTTTTATAAAGATGAGGAGGTGCAAATTGAGATGAGCTCGGATGAGAAGAAAGTAAACTTGTAATCTTAGCTCAATTAGTCTAAGGAAAGGAGCTCAAATTAGCAACATTCGAGATATCAAATTGATACCAAAGGCAATCATGATATAAGCTAGTCTTTTAAAAATTAGAGGGACATTTCTCTATCTCCTCTAACTCCAATAGCTCATAATAGAGAAGACAAATTTCACTAAAATGAGCAGCAATTTAACAATTCACCTTTCACTCATCATAAATTTCCAAACCAAGAGCATAATTAATCTGTATCGGACATCTCTCATATAGAGCCACTTAGAAGCTTGCACTAAGTAATGGATAATAAATAGGATCAACCTTAAAAGTCCTCCACTTTAAATTTTAGTGATAAGGGTGTAAGCCAAATAAGAGAGAGTTTATATACGTCCATTTTTTAATTTTGAGAGGGAACCGACAAGTGAAATTTATCAGGAAAATTAATTAAGGACACTTCAAACAAACTTTGATTAAGATGATGAATACCAATTTCAAAAAGAGCTTTTGATGAAAAGTAGGCTGGTCTCAGATCCTAATATATCGCTTAAAACGAATCCTCAAGTAGACATCTCTTAAATTAAAAACACAAGTCTTAATCTAGCAGCAAAAGCTGAAGCAAGGAGGACTTAAACTATTAATAACAAAAATAAGGCATAAGGTCCTCCTTAAGAAGATGCATTATAAACATTAGATAGAATTAGTGCGATTGCGGAAAACTCTTTAAGATATGCATTTCCAAAAGCGCAAGAAGGTGTTCCTATTATAATTGAACCGATGACTCTCAATCAAAAATTTTAAACTCAATTAGATAACTTTGAAAAAGAAAAGAGAAATCTAGTTTAGGGGTATCAATATCAGCAAGCGAAAAGCCAAAATGAAAATAGCTAATCTTCCTTTATATTTAATATCACAAAACAATTTATACCCTAAATTAAAAATGATATGATTGATAATGTTATATGTATATTTTAATAATTTATATCTTTTATATTGAAGAACAAGCCTCCTCTTGATAAATTTGGCAAAAATTCTCCCTCTCATTATAACTGATTACAAGATTACACATTTCTAATGAAATTTACATTTTTCTCTCGAAAAGAATTTCTTTAATTGAGTGAATTTAAAGGAGCTCAAAATAAATGGCATTACTTACTCTATCGCTCTGTGAAATATTTAATGCTCCTCCACTTCTGATGCTTTGTTGAAATTCTGAAAGCTTCTCTTGCATTGTTACATTTTCTTAGTAAAGCTGAAGATACTTGTTTTCTTTATCTTCTATGGTTTGTTACATGTGAGCTAATTTCTGCATTGCTTTCTCTAGATCTGCTTCATATCGGGATCTCGTGGCTATCTCCTCTTTCAAGGCTTTTTTCAATAGTTTGATTTTCTTTTTGTCTATGGCTTGCTAATGCATAAACTCCTCTCTTTGAGATTCTGACATCTGAGAGGATGAAGATGTGGAAGTTTTATCTGAGCTATCTAAACATAAACAAAAGTTTAAGTAAGCAAGAGTTAGATTATTCAGAAGGTTAGTACAAGCATTAAAACGCTAAATAAATTATTAAAGATAATTAATCACATCTAATATTTATTTGTCATAAAAATCAATGCCAAGTCCAATTAATTCAGTCTTCTTATAATCTTTAAGGCTTGTTGTTTTTATTTAAAACTAACCAAATGAAAAAAATGAATATCTTTAAATTATTTTAGTTTCTGATTATATTTAATTTGTTAAAATTAATTGCATGAAATTTGCAAAGTCTTAAAAGTCTTACCCATTTCAGGAATAGGATTCTTTTGTTAATTATTTTAGTCAAAAAAGTTATTATTTTAATCTAATTCTAGATCAATATACTTTACATATTTTAATTATTTTTTCTTTGGGAATAAATATCAATTTAAATTTTTTATGAATATTTTTAAAATTTTAATTCTTAATTTAGATAATTTCAAAATAGTGCCTTAAATAATTAAGTAACATATTTCTCATCTATTAAGAAAACTGTGAGTTCATCATATGAAAATATAGTAATTATAATATTAAGTCCCAAAAAATAAAAAAAAATTATAAAAAAAAACAAGAATTTATTGCCCTATAATTATTTCATTAAAATAAATGAAAGAAGAAAATGTTTCAATTTATTATTTGGTTGTATATTTCTGGTTTCACCAATATAAGTAAATAATTGGATAATGCCAAATGATCATGCTGACTAATTGATCCCTTGTGTCTTAAAAATAAGGAACATTTAAAATAGTTGCTACGATTCTTATCTCTTCATTTCCAATAAAACATTTCATATGACTTCATGAGGAAGTCATAGTCCACTATTACCTCAAGTTCCCCATATAGGCATTCATACTTCACGAAATCATGGAAAATCAAATCCTCTCCGTCCACTGCCAATCTCTTCGCAGTTCTTTCATTAGTAATATTCAGAGAAGCGCTACTTTGATTAGCAGAAGTTTCCTCTTCTTTCTATATAAGTGGTTGTGAAGCAGAATGCTCCTTCCTTGCTCTCTAGTCTTCCTTTCTTTGAGCCTCTATTTTGGAGGAAGTTTGCTTTTTAGTTCTTTAAGATTCAGTTAGATCAGATAGGTCCTCTATCTTAACTATCCTACCTCTATAAAAATTCATCTTTTTGTTATAAGCATGGACTCCTCTGTATTAAAAATGTGCACATTAACAACTAAAAGTTAATTTCTTAGCTTGCTTATCAAAAGTGAGAAGTCCACTTATTCCAGCTTTTTCATGTCCACTTATTACGTCTACCAGACCATCATTTGAAATGGCGAAGGGGTTAATTATTGTGCCAGCTCCTCCGAACTTAGTATTCATCATTGATAGAAACAGAGGATTATAATTACATAATTATGACGATTTATTAAACTTAATTAAGAGGGTTTGAGTCTAACTCCATAATTTTATCATCTACTGTAATCGTAAATCTGTCTCTCACTCTCTTAAAAAGCTCAAAAAGCAAGGCAACAGTATAAGGGTTGGAGACACGGCTGCAACAACCACCTTTGTATTTTCTAGCTGAAAAATTGGTTCTGGCTATCAGTCCGAGACCACTGTTGATAAGCATATATCTCAAATTAGTATTTAACTTGTCTTAAGGGACATCCTTCTCAGTTTCATAATCGATCAGAACTTTGACCACGTCATAATTTATAACTGTTCCCTTCACTATAAAATCTAGCGCTCTCTCGATGTCAAAGCAATTAAATTGCCTCAGAGTGTCGTTACCACTACCGTTTCCAACAAATGCAATTGGTATCTTGCGCTTATCTTATCTGTGGAGGAGACCATTTGCAACTTCATGAAAAGTTCCATCACCTCCCACTGCTACTACAGCGCTATACCGATCGATATCCATGGTCTATGGAATGAGCCAAGTGTCAAAAATTTTCTTAGATTCAAGGAATTCGTAAGGAATCTTGGCCATGTCTAATCTGTCCGCAATTATTTGTCTGACATTTCTTTTCTTTCCTGAATTAGGATTATAGATTATAGCTACAGGTTTATTATACTAGATCCTGCGATATCCCATAATATGAGTGTACTTATTGATTTCCTCCCTGTCTATTTACTTTGTAAAATCAAGCTTTGCAAGTTTTTGCCTAATTAGATCCCTTTGTCGCTGTAACTCTTCATAGAATTCATCATCAGTGTCTGATCTGATTTCACTCTTGATGCTTGGTCTGCCTTATAAGAAGCGATTCTCCTAATCATTGTCATCTCCCTCCATTAAAATCCCCTCTTTTTCATGAGACTCAGGACTTGTTTATTCTCTTGGTCCTAGAAATTCCTCTCTTTATTCCGCAAACTTAGCTTCATCAAGTCTTAGCTCTAGGGGCATCAAGCAAGGCACAAAGTTAAATGTTTTCATGTCACTATAAGGAATCTTATGTGGCGCAGTATTTTTCTTGAAAGAGGTGGTGCCAGGTCTAGCCTCTGCATTCGCTGTAATTTGGCCAGATTAAAACGCGCAATTTCGTCTTATGTGTTCCCAATTAAGCTCGTTGTACTCATAGCTCATGATCTTTTTTTCCTCTTGCTTAGATGATGAAGGCTTTTAAGAATTCTTTTCCATTTTAAGTATATCGGATTAGAGAGAGTACTGAAATTTTTATATCTTGCTTAAATTATAAGGATATTATTCTCTATATTTACTTTTCTAATTTTATAAGATAGATCTCCTTAAAGTAGTAAACTTAGATAGAGCAAAATAATAAGGAATAACAACTTCTCAATTTATTCTTTACCATATCATGAACATTTGAGAACAATTTTGGTTAAAATCAAGTGTCTTTTTCTTTCTCATTCTTCAGAGCTAAGCTTTGCCATCTTTTAAGATTTCCTTAATCTTATCCTCAAAATCAAAAGCACTTGACCTAGGACCCTTGTACTCAATTAGTTATCCCTCAGAATCGACTAAAAATTTACCAAAATTCCAAGAGATTTTTGACAGATTTGCTTTCTCCTTTAGGAATTTGAATACTTCTTAAATATCATATATCAAAATTATAATCATTTAAGTACACTTCATGAGTATTTTCTCCATTCACATCGCATTTTTTGAAAATGGGAAATGTGACTTTGTAAAGCTCGCAAGCGACTTGTTGAATTTGATTAGCGTCTCCAGGCTCCTGTGAGAAGAATTAGTTGCAAGGAAAAGCCAATACGTCGAATCTAAATTAACTACAATTTAAGATTTAAAAATCCTTGATCGTGGTATTTATGATGGAGATCCACTAATGAGGTATAACTACCCTTCGTTAATCCGCACTTTGAAGCCACGTTCACTATAATAGCAACCTTTGGAGTTTTCTTTTCAGGACTGGCGGTGAGATAGTATTCTCTCAATGTAGGGTACGAAACATCTTGAAGTGTAGTCACAGGTATGTCCCATAAGCTTTTGAAAACAGAGGGAGAGTTAGGTTTGGCTTTGCCAAAAATAGAGCCCAATATACTCATTTATTAAATTAACAAATCACTAGTTCCTGAATCTAAGTGTTTAAGATCCACACATTCATTTTAAACATTGTCATACCACCTTCGATAAATTCGTAATTTAGAAAAATAGTCTAGTTACATTTATTAGGCATAATTCAAATGTTATGAAACTGCTTTTTGTCCTTCATCAAAAAGTCAAAGTCAACTATCACTTCTAGTTCACCAGGAAGAGTCTCGTACTTAATGAAGTTTCTAAATGTTAAATTTTCGCCATCGCAAGAATATCTCTCTATGTTCTTCTCCTGCGAATCAGTTTGGCCTTTCTTTGGCTTAGGAGCGGGATTCTTATTCTCAATTCTGAATGTCTTACCCCTGTAGTAGTGCATGTTCTCATCATAGCATTGAACTATAAAAATCCTTTATACTATGATTGAAATGAACTCCTCTGTTCTTGACTGCATTGTCCATAGTCTTGACTAGTCCCATGAAGCTAATCTTTCCCTGGTAGACTAAGAGTTCAAGCATGCCGTCATTTACGACTGAAAGAGGAGAGAGGATCATATTGGAGCCACCATACTTGGTATTGAATACACCCATCAAGATCATAGGGAAATCTTCTAGAACTATTTAGTCATCCACTTTCACTGTGACTAGGTCAGACTTCAATTTGCAGAACTCAACGAGAGCAGCCATTTCATAGGGATTACAACAGCATCCTTTGAAGCTAAGGGCTCTATGGGTAACCTTTGCAGACACTCCAAATACAGAATTTATAACCATGTATCTCATATTGTAAGCTAATTTGTCCTCAGGAATATCTTACTCGTTCTCATAGTCGATAAATTTATACACAAATTTTGAAAGAATTTTCGAGAAGAACCTTAGCAATATCATACTTTATGGTTTGTCCTTTAACGATAAAGTCTAACGCCTTGTTAATGCTGTTTGAATTGAAAGTTATATTGGTATCATTTCCACTACCATTTCCAATAAAGCCGACAGGAATACGCTTTCTATCAGCTCTATGCAACATCCCATTCACTACTTCGTGGAAAGTTCCATCTCCTCCCACTCCGATCAAGGCACTATATTTGTCTATGTCCATTGCTTGAGGGATTAGGAATGTGTCAAAAACCTTCTGAGAGGATAAGAATTCACATGGAATGCCACGCGATTTTAAAGTTTCCTCAATTATCCCTCTGATGTTCCTCTTCTTTCCCGAATTAGGGTTGTAGACTATTGCAATTGGCTTATCGTACTTTATCTGTCTGGGCTCTATTAAATCGACCTTTCTCAAGAATTATTCCTAGAATTTAGTATCTGCAAAGTTACTCTGTCCCATAACAAGTTCTCTCAACTCTTAAGTTTTGGTATTGGATGTCTTCTGCCTCTCTATCATCTACTACTACTTGGCCTAATTCTTAGCTATCTTATTTTCCTGCATTGGAGCGGCTGCTAGTCTAAGTTAATTACTGCCTCCTTTTTCACTCTCATCATCTAATCTCTCAGCGCTGTCATCTCTCAAGCCTACTACTTTCTGCAATCTTCCTACTTCCTCATCATCAACTTCACTTGGAATAATTGAGTCATTCAGATCTCTGATCTAGACCGGCAATAAACAGGGGAGATCATCGAACCCTCTTATGTTCTTAGGGTTTTCCTTTGAATATGGCTTTGCTTCTTTGGCAGGGTTCTTCATTTCAATTGCTCCTACCTTAAAACTAAATCAAAGATTTAGTATGAGATAATTATTGTAAGCTCACCAGACCTAAAAGCCATATTTCTTTGGAAGTGCTCCCAATTTAGTTGGTCAACTGAGTAGTGAGGTTGCTTTTCTGCAGCGGGTTGCGGTTTAACTCCCTCCATAATCAACTAGGATAATATATTTGTGATAAATTAACTATAATTTGAGAATAAATTGTCCCCTATTTATCAATAAAGCGTAGAATTAATTTTATCCTCGTAATGTTCATAAATTTTATTTATTAGAGAATTCATTTGCAATCAATTATTTAAGTTTATACTTTTATTTTATTTAAAAATAATTACAAATTTATGACGTCAATACATTTACAAAGTGACCTTATTTAGAATATAAATAAGTTAGCCTTATAATAAGTTAAAATTATGATGAATAACATTAAAATAACTCAATCGCCTCTAAATAATTTTATCAAGGAAAGTTTTTTATAACAAGAATGGATATATAGAATAGATGAATAAGCAGAATAAGCACTAGGTATTAATTTAATAGCTTTTATAACTACTAACGACATAACTGCTTGATTTGATCATGTAATATGACGTGATAACTCTGAATTAAACATTAACCTTTATTTATTCTTTATTTGCAATTATAAACATCTTTGGACTTTTAAAAATTAAAAATTATTATTAGATTATATCTATCTATTAAATAGTTCTTAATCGTAGTCGCTATAAGATAGCTGTTTATTTTAATAGATTTTCAGCTTCTTCCACTTTTTATTATCCTCCTCTGATCCTTATTCATCATTAGTTTTTTTAAATATGTAAAAGTGAAATATATCTTGTGTAAAGAATATATAAACTGGCTTCTTCTCTTAAGAACGAAGATAGAATTAGGTTAATAATTGTTCTCAGTCATTGAGCTAGCACAGCATAGCAGCAGCTCTTAATGTCCATTGGCGAGGCAGATCCTTAGTTGACAGTTCTACTGCAATAATGAAGTTGGTTGACTGACCGGTAGTAGAGAGAACTCCTGCTCTCACTGAGGTCTTATAAACAGGGCAGCTGTATTCTTCAGGGTCAGGTTTGTAATCCTCTTGTGGCTTGAACCAAATGAGTGGCATCTTAGAATACATCTCACCAGGGAACTGATCTGCGATGGTTTGTGTCTCACGATCAAATCTAGCGCCATCCATATACAAACCGTAAATGTAAACTCCGTCCTCAGGTGGCTCTTCAACTTCTCCAGGCTCCTCCTCTAACATCACTTGGAAAGAGAACTAAAGCTTGTCGATAGCAATCTTGTAGTTACGAGCATGAGTTTGGAGACAGCCGGTCATGAAGCCTTGAGGGAAGAAGAAACCTGACAGCCAGAAAGAGTTAGGTGCACCATTAACAAGCCAGTCTTGCATGAAAGCTACTCTTTCTAGGAGATCTTTGTACCACGTTGGTAGAGGTTTTAAAGATGGGTAAGCAACCTTCTCCCAGTTCTTGGGTACTTGACTATTTTGAATGCTCACATACATAGAGTCAAGCTCTTCACTCATAACAATGAATCCCTTGATGGCTTTCTTGAGATTAATGATTGAGCTTCTCATAACAGTTAGAAGTCTGTTGAATCTTTGCATTTCCTGAAGGAGCACAGTACTAAGTGAGCTTATCAAGCCTTGCTTGTCTGGCTTAAACATATGGCTAAATTTAAAGAAGAGATGATGAACATATCCTTTTTGCCTTGAGTCTTATCTAGCAAAGCAGGTAGGATCTTCTTAATTTCTTTTGCTCTCTCTTTCACAATCTCATCAGGAGTTTAGCCTCCAGCAGCTATGCTTAATCGGGTTGATTGAGAGAATAGTAGCAACGATCTTGTCTGACTCTTGATTTTGGTAGGTGATATTAGCGTTTTCATGCAGGCCAAATACCTCAGGATTATCAATCAAAGGTAGAGTCTCAATGTAGTCTCTGTAGATGTCTAATGGGCCGAATGAAGGTGCGAAGTAAATGCCCGATTCACTGAATTTATATCCATCCTCGAGGATATCTATGTTGTAGTATTTCTTTAGCATAGCTATCAAGCATCTTCTATCCCAATCATCTGTGACTCTGCCTCCATAATTAATGTGTCCTGTCACATAGAGCAGAGCATCCCAGGGAATTTCCTCTTGCTCGTCTAAGAAGATCTTCAGCATGGTAATTGACGTTTCAAGATCGGAATCGTTAAACTCGTATCTAATGTTCCAACCCAAGGGACCAAACTTTCTTCTCTCTTGAATAATAGCATGGAAGAATGACAGGCCAAAGAGTAGCTTTTTCCAGGTCTCTGGCTTCTTTGATTCGTTGAAGGTTCCTTCATTAAAATCTTAGTAGGTACGCTTAAGGTTTGCCTTTAAACCTCTTGGCGGCTCAGTTGTCAACTTCACACCATTTTGAAGGACAGAAACAGGGAAATAGTCCGCAGGCATAGAGTATGCTTCAGAATTATTATTTGTTTATAGTAAAATAGAGGTGAGGTAAAGTCTGAAATCTATAAATTTATATAAGGCAAATAACTTGTCTTACCGTTGTGAATCTCTGCTTCTTCTCCTGCAAAGTTGATGACAATATTTTCCAGAGAGGGCATCCAAGACTTTGCTAGATGACAATTTTGGAGCATAACCCATTCTCCATTTTTCTTCGAGGCTTTGATAAGAGCTTCAGCTTTGGGACCCTGACCTTGACCCAAGCGATATCACATTTAGTTTCTCACCGAAGCCTTTATCTTTGGAAAACTTAATTAGTAGAGAAGTAGGGTCAGCTCCCTTGACTTAGTACGAAAATCAAAGGAGTCTTCACGTCAGTGTCACTATACACGACTTCCATAGTCACTGATGGGCTTTCTACGAAGAATTTTCCAATTTCATCTATCACATAGTTTTGGAAAGCAAAGAGCAGCTTCTCAGGTCTGAATGCCTTGAGGACGATCAGTTTTTCAAAATTGCCTAACTTCTCACTCCACTCGAGAGGAAGAGGTTCTAGTTAAGGATCGGCTTTCTAAGCCCAGTCTTGCCAAATTGACCAATTTTAGCATATTGATGCTGTGATGCCTCCATAGACGGCGGTGTCATTAACGTCAACAAAGAACAAGCAAATCCCATCCGATGGTGGTGATTGTTTTAGGATATATTTAAATAGGATGCAAAATAGGATCTGGATTCTTAGGTCTGCTTCTTTATTGTTCTACAGTAAGAGGGCCTGCACCTCTTAGAAGTGTATTCCAGTGGCTATCTTTCACCTTCTAAATTAGCAAATAATCTAATTATGAGCTTCTGTATATTCCTGTTGATCATCACTATGATAAGGAATGAGTAGATGATTTTGTGAGCTTCGAAAAGACCTCTGCTCACGTTAGTATAGATTGATCGAGTGATGTTATCAATGAGAATTTCCAGACGCTCTGCTAAGTCTCTTGACTTTCTGCTTTTTTCTATTGCAATATTGAAGAGTCTCTTAATATAGGCAAGTGAGTATTGATACATAGGATCAATACCAGCTAGGTCAGCGATGACGAAGTAAAGAATACTGCCTCTAATAGCTACGGATCTATATTGGTTTCTTGTGTTATTAATCTCCTCCTCAACAATGAGAGACTGAACCATTCTCTCATTGATTTCTTTTGAGGTTTTCTTAGAGTTCTCAAGTACGTTTATGAGATTATCCTCATCCAGGATTTACTCCTCTGTGGATTCTGAAAGCAACTTCAAAATGGTGATTTCTATGTTCTTGAGTGTGCGTTGATCAGCATCCATAGTAACAACAATCTCATCTCTCTTCTTCTCAATTTCTGGTTTCTCTTGGACAACCACATCTCCAAGAAGCTGCTCTTCCAGACCCCCTGAAAGTCACAGTGAAATTGATGAGTGTGACCTTAATGCAAACTTCGGGCA
This sequence comes from Tetmemena sp. SeJ-2015, assembly GCA_027382625.1. Taxonomy (NCBI): domain Eukaryota; phylum Ciliophora; class Spirotrichea; order Sporadotrichida; family Oxytrichidae; genus Tetmemena; species Tetmemena sp. SeJ-2015. The sequence continues at coordinate 29,691 of JAJKFJ010021871.1, read as the reverse complement.
AGTAGTGAGGGTTGGGCATCTTAGTAGGTCATGAAGAAGCGGAAGTTATCATCATAGTCAACATTGGAATCTCCAAGTCTAATTTGCTTGATGCCTCCTTCAGTCTTGAATTGTTACTTAAGGAGAATAGGATCGATAGCAGGGTCAACATACTCTTCCATGTCTTCTACCAAAGTGGGTCTTCCATTACGAACTGCTCCACTCATCTCTCTAAGGAAATTGAGAGTTCCAAACTTCAGCTGCAAAATGTTGTTATCCTTCTCCATGTTCTTTATCCACTTGTTTGCCTTTCTGTTAAGGATCGATGCAAAGAGCCCACGCTGAGCCTTGGTTGCCAAGATACCGTTTTCGATAGAAACCTAATCAGTGGGAAGTCCTGAAATGTTCCATCCTCTAATAACTACAGGATCACCCATAATTTTGACAAGGGAGAAGTCTTGAGATGTTGGAATACTCTTTCCAAGACAGCCAGTGACCCATTTACTGACTTATGAAGCACAACTATTTAAATATTGACTAGCGACTATCTGTAGATGCCAGTGAAGGCACCATAGTAAGAGATACAAGCGCAAGACAAGAATACGTTTCCTACCAGTTGCTCAATTTCAAGAGAAATGTTAGCAACAGTTTCCTTCCATCTGACTCCTTCGTCTGCGAGAAGAACGACCAACTTCTCTGCTCTTCCCATACGCTTTTCACATTTATCCATGTCTGACTCAAGTCTCTCTTTTTCGTCTTGCATGCGTTAGCATTCAGCCTCAAGTCTTGCACGGCTTCCTTGACTTTGTTTACCTCAGCCATCTTTAAAATATTTGATTATATCTTTTGGTTGAGTTCAGATTGAGCTTTAGAAAGCACAGATTACACTTCTTCGAACTTCTTTTTCTTAGGCTCGACCTTCTTGATGACCATTTAGAACTTACTCACAGACATACACCACATACAGAGGCACTTAGCTGCTTGTGACTTTGAACCCACTGACTCAGCGTTGAACTCAGGTAACTTCAGATACTTGTTCCTCACTTTAGATAACACAGACTCTGGAGTTTTAGAAAATCATAGAACAGAAGCTTATTGATAAAGCCAGTAGTATCTCCGAGCACTGCTCTTACGTTATTCCAGTCAGTCTTTTCTCCAATAAGTATCATGACTGCCTCCATGACCATAACCACAGCTTAAGGAGGATTAGGGAAAGTTTTAATTTCAACGATGGCAGCCTTATCAAGGGTCTTAAGTGCAGCCTCTGCAGCTTCTAGCTCTGGCTTGGCAGCATTCAAATCGGCTTCTGCATCATCTGATATAGCTTTAGCTTCGACTGCCTTTTTGTTGACGATTTCAGCCTCTTGACTAACCACCTTTTCTTTTTCGTTTGCAATCTTCTTGTCTGCATTCACTCTGTCTAAAGCAACCTTTAGATCCTCATTTTTCTTTTGGAGGAGAGGCTGCAGTTCAGTGAGCTTGACTCTTAGTTCTGCAATTGACTTGTTGGTGTCGTTAAGTTTCTTGAGTCCTGTGGCAAGTCTATTCTTGTTGAGGTTATACTCTCCTCTCTTGATTCAATATAGAATTAAGTGTTGATATCGAGAGTGTTGAGGTAGAGAGAAATCAGATCGAGGTAACTCTTTGGAGTGGTATAGATCTTTCTTCTTAGTTGACCGAAGAAATTATCGGCTTCCTCTTCTACTGAAGTGTGAATGACCATGCACATCTCTGCGAGAGATTATCTAACTTCGTCAGAGGGTAGGTCAAGTTCCTTCAAGAACTCGGAGCTCACATATAATAGAGCCTCCTCTGGCCATCTAGAGAACCAGTCTAGAGTACAGCAATTAACGAGGGAGGGGAACATTCTGCACCTGACTCTGAGAGTGTCGCCGACAGGGGACATGCAAAGTGTGATATGCAAGTTGTCTCTCACTCTGTTTATGAAAGTCTGGTTTATTATCTCTATGGTGTCTACTTTCTTCATTTCTATGACCACAGGTCTCACTCCATTGATAATCTTATCTCTGTCTTCTGGGAGCATGAGATTGGGGATTTCACCTGTGTTAAGTAAGTTGTTAATATCCTCAAGGAAACTCTCGTTGATGATTTGAGTGTCTGTCATAATGAAGCAAACTTATTTCCCATCAATACCTGCTTGGAACATCAGATCCTTTACGAAGTCTTTGAATTGAGAGGGACCAAAGTTTTTAGTGATTTCAATCTATCTGCAACCAATCTCAAGCATGTAGGAAGAGAGCCTTATGAGTGATTACTTTCCAGAACCTCCCACTCCAATAAGCATGATGTTACCACGAGGTTGGCGAAGTACTCTTGCTATTCTGAGGATATGCTCAATGGCATCATCAAAGAACACCAAATTCATCTTATTAGAGTTTCCAAGATTGTACTCATCCAACATGCCATTCAAGACCTTCATGAGTTTAGCCTTGTCCTTGATTTCTTCATAGAGTTTCACTGGAGCGTCGAGTTTTAACAGTGAACCATACATAATCTTCTCTCTTACGAATACTTCATCATGGTCCATTTGCATTCTGAAGTTTCTGACCATCAGTTCCATGATGAGCTAAGTGAACCACTTTTTGTCTTCGTTGTTGATGAGTCTGTCGTAGAACACTCTAAGACTCTCATTTATCCAAAGCCTGGTCAGAGCCTCTGGTGATTGGATGCTCACTGGCTTTACCATGAGCACTCCCTAAAATACCTTAGACACGTCTCTCAAGTTGAAAAGGTAGTGGAATTTAGCAGGGGTGGCTCTAAGTTCATCTGAGATACGCAGATATATTTCTATTGTCGATTAAACTATAACTTAGTTCAATTTTTATCTTAAAGTACTTTTAAGTCCTCCTCTTAATTTTAATACGGCCTCATCCATCTTCTGGATCTGATCTTAGAATCCAATCTTGAGGAAGCCTTAAAGTATGGATCCAAAAATCTTGGCCAAAGTGTTCCTATCAGCATTTGGCAAGCAGAACATGTTGAAATGGCGAGTGAATCTCATAGTGAGTGGAGATCTACCACCTCCTGGAGGAGCAGCGCAGGCCACTAAGGTAGTATCTTCAACATCTCTCCAAGTCCATTCATCTCTGTCATAGAGACCCTTCATGTCAATGAACAGCCTCAGGAATTCAATAGGAGGCTGAGCTCCATACTGTTCAGTGGCAGGCATGTTTATATCATCTACGAAAATGGCTATCTTCTTTCCAGGTTAGGCTCCAAAAAGAGTTCTCTTCTTTTTCTCTAGCTTATCTACGATAGATGACTGTGTACGAATTACAATTAAAACATCCAAAAATGTTAAGAAGAGAGGAGGTCTGAGCTGAGAAGTTAATGAATATGGGCATGATGTCTTTAAAATTGTATATCTTTCTCCTCTTGGAATCTGGCTAAGCTATTTGAAATGACTACTGACTTTCCAACTCCTGTGTAGCCAGTGAAGAAACTTGGCTTTTCCTTGCTGAGTAGGAGCTCAAGGCAGTAACTGTGCTTGTATGTATCTTAAGTGGGCACAAGCAGTTCGAAGTAAGGAACATCCTTGTCATAAACGAAGGGTTAAACCTAAAGAATTTATTAAAACCCTTTGAAGCCCAGGGCTTGAAACTCTTATCTTTCTTGAGATCGAAGAAATAGTCATAGACAGTATTATTGGGTGGAATTTAGACTCCCTTAAAGACATCTCTCACTGTGTCGTCGAATCTTTCCTTGCTGCGCTCATCTAGAGATGCACCCATGCCCCATATGTAACACCAAGCGAATATAGAGGAGAGTAGCTTTCTCTTTTCTTCGTCAGTTCCTTTGAAACCCTGGGCAGGATTCACGAGCACTTCTAGGAAGTTGCAAATGGAGAAAAACAACCACAACTTTATTTATTCAATTTATAAAGATGGAAATGACTTGTTGAATGTTTGCAGTTACTATGGGCTCAGTGAATATATCTCTGATCTTATCAAGACCTGTGTCGATAGTTGAGTCAAAAATTGCATAAAGCTAGTCCTTTAAGTCATTAGATAGGATAGTATCATCGTTGAAGAATCTGTTAATCCAAGTCTTGACAAAAGGTCTCCATCCTAGCTCTTCATAAGTAAGATAGACCATACCACATCTAGAGACCGTAGCTGGAGAGGCTACTGCCAAATCTTACACTTCAAACAAGATTCTCATTTGTGCTCTCAGTTTAATTCTTTAACCGTTAGCAAGGCAAAGGGTCATGTTATCATCGAGCACTGTATTCATATTCTCGATCCAGAGAGCATCAACAGGACCATCGAATACTACCCATGTCTTCTCTTCTGTCAATTCTTAGGCAGCTGCTCTCATGACCTTTGAGGCAAGTCCATCATGCCATTCTTGGGAAATTGGATTCACTTCTCCATAAAGCTCTCCCATAGATATAGCTTTGGGATTTAGAATGGTTTTCTTCACCTATTGGAATTAATGATATTTAGTGGATACTGTTTTTTAAATCTGTCATCTTTAGATCCTCTTTCTCTGAGAGTGGTCATAGTGTGCTAAAGAACGTTATAGCAAGTAGTCTTTCCTCCTCCAGTGGGTCCCACAAGCATGACTCCGAATCTCACGTTAAAGGTTTCGAAGAGTTAAATGCACTTAAGTAGGAAGACTGGATGCTGCTGGTAGCCAAAATGAGTGATTGAATCCTCGATTTAAGTTTACAGTTCACCATAGTCAGACTCAGTAATCTCAATTGAAGGGAACAGATCTTAGACGATGGCTGAGAACAAGGGAAGATCATCCTTCAAGAACTTAGGAACGTTAGAATCTCTCATGGCTCTAATGAGCACTGCATCTTCATTAAGATTAAAAATGTTTCACTAAATGGATTGGGGTTAGCTCTCTTTAGGGATCCAGCCATGACCAAGACTGACTTTACTGCTCTCATACCGAAGTCATAATGATCTTGTTGAGACAGCTGCTCTGAAGAAAGTTTGTAGAGCTAGACCATCTTTTTGGAGAGGATTTTAGCGTTACCGAATCCCTCAGCGAAAAGCATGATTTCTGCAATAAGTCCGTAATCTGGGATCATCATAGCCACTGGTCTGAAAAGCACTTTGAGGTTATCTGGCAACTCAGTACGACCAGCATAACCAGGATTCATGGTAATGTGTACTCCAAGTGATGGCTAGAGAGGGATATCCTTGCCTTCGAATAAAAAGTTAGTCTGGTTTCTGAGTAGGGCTTCTCTTATGGTAAGGAGCTGTTAAGCAATAACTGAAAGCACTTCAATATCAATTCTGTTAAACTCATCCAGACATGTCCAAGCTCCTTGCTGAGCGAGTCCACTAAACAGTCTTCCCATCATTTTGTAGTCTACTTGATCCGAGCAGTTGAACACAATACAGAGCATGCCAAGAGCTTTGGCAAGATCCTTTGTTGACTCAGTTTTACCTGTTCCAGCGGGGCCTGCTGGATTAGCTCCTAACTTGATATGAAGAGCTCCTGTAATAGTAATCCAACATCTGTCTGTGAGAGGAGTGATAACCAGCCTGCTAGTAGCTCCCATATATTCATAACCGTATTTAAGTGATGCATTAATTTGCTTAACTCTGCAGTCATCTGCTTCCTCTTCCCAGTAGTATCTAAGCTGTTGCTACCATCCGAAGTCATAGATTGAGCTCACATTATCTTTCTGAAGACCTTCAACTATATCTCTGGCGTGAACGTCTGTTGTCACCAAAGCAACAATAATCTTTCTCTATAAGGAGGTCAGTCTTCCTCTCACAAGTTCGGTAAGTTGAGCTAGCTAAGATTCGTTAAGATCAAACCATTCTTGGAGTGAGAAAGGATTGTTGGACATCTCGTTAATGTAATACTCAGTGGTGGAGCACCAAGAAATCTAGGCGATGGTCGCAACTACCTGCCCATAGTGAGTGAGTACCCACTGCTTCCTCTCTGTATTAGCATAGTCTGTTAGACCTGTCTTCATGAGTCTCAGAAGAGTGTCTCTCATGCCTGTCTGCACAAGATCAAGCCACTGCTCAACAAGACCTCTGACTTTCTACGGCTTAGAGAAAGGAATTCTTTCTCCTTCTAGAGAGCACATAGCTTGGATGTCAATACCCTTAAAACTTAAAAATATTTGATTGCATATACCCTCAGAGATATCTAGCTTGACTATGTTGTCGAAGCATGTTTTCAAGTGCTGTTGAATGACTTCCAGATTTTGTGAGTTGCGAGAATTTCGAGTAGCTCGTCATTGGAGAGGAAATAGAAGCGAGGGAATGAAGCTCTTTTGTTTTCAAGGTAGTCTTCTAGCTTCTTTTGAATGTCATCAAGAACGTCATTGTTAGTCTTTAGCTGGTCTAGAAGGTTTGGTGAGTTCTTAACAGTTCTGAGTGCGTTTGGAGTCTTGTGGGTCTTGTTCATCAACTGCTTGAAGAACTTATCTACCTGCTCAAAACGCTGGGACTCTGTTGGCAGCTGCTTCTTGATATCAGGAGCGGCGAAAATAATCAAACGAATGGCATAAATTGAGATAGAAAATGTTCTCAAGATAGATCCACTGCTTCTGGCAGATAACCCATTCTTCAACTACCTGATTGAGAGTGAAAAGATTCTTCTTCCAAGTCTCGGCTTCTGTTCTCAGAGGCTTCACATATCTTGAACCAAGAATTGTGTTGACCATGGCCATACCCTCGTCAAGTGCAGTGAAAATATCATCAATCTCGTCAAGAATGTAAGCATCCTTGTCCTTGTACTATTTAGTAACGAAATCGATCTTCTTCCAGGTCTCATCAAGACTTTAAATTTGGGCTCTAAGGGAAGCCTCTTGGGATGCTTGAGTAGAGATGGCTGTGATGTCCTCTTAATATTGGACTGCATTCAGGTCTATAAGTGACTGCAAGGTAAACTCAGGATCTGAGATGTCGAAGTCAGCTTAGATCAAGTCCTTGATCTCCTTCCAGTGATGCTCCTTCAGATTATCGTTTCTGAGTGCCACGACGATTGGCATGGCACCTTTAAAAGTGTCCACAAGCTCCTTGAGTTTACTCTGAATTGGATTTTCTTCCAAGTTCTTTTCGAGTCTCATGCAGATCTTTGCGTAACCGTCGGCCTTTTGAGCAATATCCTTGGCTTGGATGTTGTTGAACTAAGTCTTAATCCACTGCTCTGTGAGCTCCTCCCATTCCTTAAGAGACCTCCACATAATGCATCTGAGGGATAAATCCTCTCTGCACTGATCGAGGTTATCAAAAACTGTGGGCTAGGTCTGCAATACTTCTTGCCACTCATTATACTTCATGGAGAGGGTCTCAAGGGACTTGAATCTAGTCTCCAGCTCGTCTAGTTATCTGAGCATCTCGAACATGTTTGCCTCTCCTGAGAGGAAGATGGGGTTCTTAGCTTCATCATGCAGCACGTTGATCTAGTTGTTGAGCTGAGGGATCAACTCATTAAGTGTCTTCTTGAATGTTTCCATGTTTGCATCTTAGGCAGACTCCACGTTTGCCACAATAGTAGAAAGTTGACTGATGAGTTGTACACACTCAGTGTAGTTGTCTTTATCCTCCTTCTTCACTTTAAGTTAGAATTCAGCTAGTGTGTTGTAGAACTAACCATAGAGATCCACCTTGTCTCTGAAGTTCTGGAAATTCTCATTGGTGTAGTTCATGTTGTTGTTCTACTCCACGAAGTCTTCTACTGTGGCAACTGGCTTTTAAAGATCTCGGATGCTCTTCTGAAGCCATTTTAACAATAAATGATGAGTGCTAATTTCTTGGACTCGTCAGTTCTCTGTCTAATTATCTTGGGTATGAGATCTTCTAAACTGGCTAGCAACTATTTGGCAGTAGGGAGAAGCTTGGAGCGGCAACCCTTGGAGTCTAGTTGCAACAGACCAAGTTCAGTGGTTGAAGGTAGCTGATTGGTATACAAGCTGTTGTAGTAGTTGAGGATCTTGATGGTGTGGGAGAGTGACTCTACTGGGTTCTTTAGTCTCTCATGAACAAGGATATTCAAGTCAATTTGCTTGTTCCTCCAGTAGATTTCTAGCAATGGCTGGAACCTGGTTAGGAAAGTAGTTGCTTTGTGGAAGGCTCCCTCTAGAATCTCTCTAACCATTTCCTTTTGATCTTGATAGAGCTTGTTATCTTGGATCCAAGAGTAGGGATTAAGCACGAGGGAGTCGGGCTCATCCCAGGCATCACCAACGATATCATCCCACTCTTCAAGAGCGTCAGCATAGGGAGTCAAGTCACTGTGCTTGCTCCATCTCTCGAACACTTGAATTTAGTCCAAGCCACTGGCAAAGCATCTCACCAGCACGTCTATGTAATCATCCTAGTCTGGTACAGTCCTCAACCAAAACTCCTAGATCATTATAATATGTGAGAGGAAATAGTAAAATCTTAGGAACTGTGCTCTTGTACTTGGGAACCTCAATGATATTATTCTCATCTACTTCTTCTTCATCTTCATCAGCTCCTTTCTTTTCTTCCTTCTCTGGCTCTAGCTCTAAGTGGCAGAGCATGTCAAAGTCTTGCTCTTTGGAATTACCACCTGGAGGAAGTCTGAAATCATCACACTCCACCATCACTATCTCAGTCTGAGGAATAGACTGTCTGTCATTGAGTTAGATTGAAACATAGAAGAGAGGCTCTCTGCCTCTAACGGGTGGAGCGGCTTGCCTTGACTGTTCATCAAAGTCCATACTCATCACTTTCTCTAGGTCACAATTTGTATCGAGAGCTTCCAGTCTTTTGATCAAATCTCTCACAGACCCCAAGTATAAAATATGAAAGAACTTGAAAATGAAGTAGATATTTGCTAAAGCCTCTAAAGATAGGAAGTCAATTATGTAAGCGAAGCGAAGGAATCTAGAGCACTCCTTTCTTAAACTGCTTCTGTGGCCGTAAGTCATGCCCTCTGGGAATCCTAGCTTTTCAAAGACGTTATTGCTAGTCTTTCTCTTCATAGTGATCGTGTTGCTGCTTTGGATTGGATTATTCTTCTTGCGTTCTTCATCTAATGCGATTTCACTTACTATGCGATCTCTGAGCTCACTTAAGACCTTAGAGATACACTCACGAACGTTGTCTCTTGCCCTGTCAGAGAACTTTGAGATCTCTTCAGATATTACTTTTCTTCTGTCTTCCTACGCTTTGGCGAACTCTTCGATGGTTTTGGTATCAGAGTTTCTCATAGGGTCAACAAATCTCAGTTTCTCCATCTCAAGCATATACTGTCTGTGCTTCATCAAATGACCGCTGAAATGATCTTGAAGCATGAAGAGCTTTTCTTCGAGAGAGTTTTAGGCCTTCATCCTGTTCTGATGCTTGATAGTTTTCTTCCACATGCGCATAAACTTCCATCTCTTGAATTTCTTGAAGAAGGGCAGCTCTTTAATGTGGTTGTATGAGTCCCTCTCAATAAGCCATTGACCCAATGATAGGAACTCAATTGGAGTGTCATTCTCATATAAAGTCAGACCTTTTCCACTGAGGGTGTAGTACTTTTGCTCATTCCTTTACTGATAGGAACATACTAGCAGGTCGTAGGGATCCCCGCTAGGGTTGGGATTAAGATACACAAAGACAGTTTCTTCCTCACTCTTGCTATCTAGGAGCAGCTCAATATATTTGTCCAAGTCAGACCACTTCTACTAAGTCTGTTTGCTGTCACTTTCCTTTCTTGCCCCTCCTTGAGAAACTCGCTTATCATCCAAGCCTGAGTTATTCCCATTTCTGAATTCCCTCTCATCAGCTCTGCTCTTACTTGAAACAGACATAGTTCCCTTTGACTTTGGGCCTGCCTTCCTGGTCTTAGGAGAGCCCTCTCTTAAAGTCTAATTCAGGGGAGGAAGAACTTAGCCCATTCCACCTCTCAACTCAGGAGGTAACTTTCCGTTAGCTTATCTAATAAGAACTTAGAATCACCATTCCTATTATAAATTATTAATTATACTTAGTCCTTGCCTGCTCAAGGTTCTTTTGGCTGAGACTAACACCTCCTTCAAATCCTGCATAAACCATGGCTGGAGGTCCTTAGAGGAACTTAGTTGCATCAGCTGCACTCTGGTTCAGAGTTTGATTAATCCTAAAGCGAGTCTCCTCGTCAATAGGAGGGATATTTCTTGGCATTCCTTGCTTCTGGGTCTTGCTGAGAAGTAGCTATTTATTACTGAACATCATTCACAAAGAAATTAATTGTAGATTATGAGAAAATTATTTCTAAGATTGTGTTTTCTCCAGTTCCATAACCGCTGCCACCGATGACTCAACTAAGTAGCAAAATAAGAATCTTAATTTATTTGAGACTCCATGTTTAAAAGTTCCAATTCTAGGTTGCATAGCGAAGTTGTCCATACGACCTGCATTAAAAGAGCCCTGTAGAATTTGCTGCTGGTTCTTATAGTACTCTGCAGTACCCTCTCCCAGATTCTTTGCCTCTAGAAGAGCTGCCTCTTGATAGCTTTCATTCATGTTCTTGATGAGGTTGGTATTCAAATCTTGAATTCGCTTCTTCAAGGGTGACAGACTCTGTATTCTACACATAAAATTTATAATATGGCTGAAAGATAGGACAGAGAAAAATGTTAGAACTTCTTATAGTCCAAGGAGTTCTTTAAAAGATGGTGTTGCAAGGTCTTACTTGTTTGAGTTCATGCGAGCAGAGAAAGGGCGGGCTGACATGTTTTCTTCGATTGGACGCTTGACTGAGGGCATGGGCACGTTTGAAATGCCGCTGTCATACAATCTGCGTTTCAACTCATTCTTAAATATAACTTTAATACATGTATTCTTTTTAGCTCTATCTGCTACGATAATTATTCTAAATTTACAGTAATTGTGTATAACACGATATTGTTTAAGTCCATCTATAGATTGTGAAGTTAGAAACAGCTGAATGGATTAGACAGAATAATTGCGAGTGAGTAAATGATTGTGTTTGTTGTGCTTACTCTTTAGTTGTTAGTTTGATCCTGCGAAATGCCTCTCTTGTTGGAGGGCAGGTTGTAGTTTGAATTCTACATTTTTAACAATTTATTATCCCATAATTGTCTCTTATTTCTTATATAAGTAGTGATTATATATTCTTTTTCGTGCAATATTTCCTTCTTAATGAGAATCTAACAACACACGCTAGCAATTAAATATATTTAAATCTATTGGCAACACCTTAGTACTTTCTTGCTAATAATCAAATATAAAACTTAATTACTTACACCTCACATATATTTATTTCACTTTTTTAAATCTCTTCTCTTTTTAAAGAAGACTTTAATTTTATTCTGCTAATCAATAAATTTGATATTGAGCAACTTTTATTAAGGATTTAGGCTTCAGTAGCATAAATATTTGAGTTAGCAAACTCAAAATTAGCTCAAAAGATAAAAGAAATACTCTATAATAATTATCTCTATAGAGAAGTAAAGAAAGTAAAAATTAATGATCAATAAGAATTTTAAACTGGCTTATAATTCCTAATCCTATCAAATATATTGATAATTTTGAAGTAGATTGAATAGTGTGATATTTTGTTCATTAAGTAAATATTCTCATAAAATTTTCGCATTTCTGATTACACTGTGGGCAAAACAACATTCTTGCAAAGTTCCTATCTCGAAAGCAAGTCTCACATAGAGTCATGTGTTTGCAAGGTAGCACAATAATATTGTAGTGTTGCTAAAATTTAATTTAATTATTTTATATATATTATCATTTTTCTTTAAGAAAAAAAAATAAATTAAAAGTAAGACGTCAGGCTGAATTATTCAGTACTCTATCTTTTAAGTAGAAAATTAATCAGAAAATAAAAAGTGATTGATGAAAAGAATTATAACAAATCAGAAATCGTAACTCAGTAATTTAAAAAAGACTAATTCTTAGATTTTTCTGCAATAACTAATCTAATTTTTAATCTACAAATCTAATATATGCAAAGTGTTGTTGAATTATTTAACGATGCATGTTTTAATTTACACTTTCTAATTTAGCAAGACTTGCACATAAGACCATCAACAACAATTCTCTCTATTTCCTCTTTTTAATTCTCAGGTTTAAGTTTTTAAAACTTTCCATATCTATAGTATTCTTATAAAACAGCATTAATATTCTACTTTAATTTTAGAGCATTCTTAGAAAATATAGAGTATAGTTATAAAATTAATAATTAAAATACTCCTTATTAATTTAGGTTAGGGGGCAAGATTTTGATTTTATTAAGGCGGTTGATGTTACTTATCTGCTCCAGTTTCTATATTATCTTCTTAATGCTTTGAAAAATTGTAACCAAGAGCGAGTTTATTGCTACACATGCTTTTTCAGATGCGGAAGGAAGGACTGGTATAGGCGGTAAGTCAAGTATGCCAAACCAATAAAAGTCAGAGAATTGATAAATAAAACTTGTAAATTATTGCAATTTGGAATAAATTAATTTCTTTTAGACATCATCCAGAAATTGTAATTTGATTCTTTTCTTAACAAAACTTCAAATAAACTAAGTTTGAGCTATAATTATACTAAAAATAGAATTATAACCATATAAAAATATTTGCGACTTATTTATGGTATTTTAAATCTAAATGAAATACTCAAATTTAAGAGATTGAATACGAAAATTAGTTTAGGGGAGACGAGTAGCATCTACAATAGCATATTTCTATTTAAACAAAAAATATTTAAGAAATAATAATTAAAGTTAAGAATTGTTAATAGCATCATTCTTAAGTAGACTTAGTTATATCAATATTGAATTCAAAATCCTCTTGTTAAAATAAGCTTATTTAGAGAAAAATTGGGAAGAATTACTATTCACTTTTCAAAATTAAATAATACGTGTTTTAAAATAGCATATACCTTTTCAAAATCAAGATGCTAAGTTCTCTTATTGTATTTGAGTAGGCCTAGTAAATGAATCTCCTCCTCTTCAATCAAAAGCTCGCAAGCCATAGGCTGAGCCGCTACTGGGAGTAGAAATCTTAAAAATTTGTTCAATCTATTGCTCTCTTTCTTTTTCGCTAAAAAATAACGCTGTTTATTTTATTTTTCGGTTAAATTAAAATTACGCAAGAAAGAATTAAGTATTAATAGAAGGTAGGCATCTCAATATTAATAAAAGATCAAATCGAAGAAACTTTTTAAAATGCTATCTGATAGGATAAAGAGATTTATTAAACAGAGGAACTTTTAGTCCGAATGGCTCCATATCTCCAAATCCTTTCTGCGGATCAGTTCCAAAATACTTGCGAGAAAAGATGAAAATTTAAATTGCACCTCAATTAATTAAAATTTTTTCAATTATTATTTAATGACTTTCTATTCTTGCTCTTTAGTTTTTTATTGAATCTTATTTGCAAATTCTTAGAGGCCTTCTAAAATAGACAAATTCGGTTTTTCCTATTACTCTTCTTTTCTTTCATCTATGACTATTCCTTATGCTAGAACAACTACTCCATTAGCGCTTCTTTTTATAAGGCTCTATGTTACTTAGAATCTTAAAAATTGTTTTAAGCTTTTTAAAAATTTAAATTATCATTTATAAGTCAAATTATAGATTAAAATATTACTTTTTAAATATATTAAAAGCTTAGATTTAAAGAAAAGCTTGAACGTCATTTTATTTTAAATAAATTAGATAAAGAATTATTAGAGATTTAATTTTCATATCATTTTATCAATTACTGTATATCATATTTATGTAAATATGATCTTAAAGAATGATGTGATACATTTTTACTTTAAATTATGTTGAAATTTTCCTCAAAATCAAATATGTGTTATTTTTTGTTTAGAATATATAAAATCTTGGTTTCTAGCCTGATAAAAGCTCATCTGGACTTTAATTTGTATAATATTGATCCCTTTATTCATATTCCAACAGGGCCTGCTTAAAATAACAAATTCATTAAATTGTTTTCCAGCTCTTTTCTATAAGAACTAGCACATTTCTTCTTAAGTCTTTTACTTAAAATAAACAATATCACTTGTTTAGTTATTAAATCTTTTTAATTTTCTGTACGAGAACATCAAAAAGTAGAAAGAGATATAAACATATATTTTAAATGGAAATAAAGATGCTGAAAAAGAATCCTGTTTCCATAAATTTCAAGGTATCTTGGTATTGCTAATCCATATTTTTATATCTTATGTTCAAATTTAATTAAACTTCTACTCTTTTTAAGATGTATTTTGATTGAGTAGTTATTATAAAGAATGGAAAATAACTGGTAGATTTTCAATGATAAATACTTCCAAGATTAATATTATTAATGTTTTATTCGACCATAATTTTAGCTTTTGTCCTATTTTTATGCCACCAAATAATGAAATTGAGAGATTAAAATTTGTTAAATGAGCTTAATAAATTTAAATAAGTTACAAAATACAGATTGAGCGTTAAACTTCTCTATCTAATTCTTTCTTTTCTAAATAAGTTTTATCAAATTTTTAACTTTAAATTTAATATTTAAAAATTCCAATCTAAAATCTTTTTTTTTTTTAAAAATTTACAAAATTTTTTAAAAATTAATAAAAATAATTTAACAAGAGGAAAATAAATTCATTTAGTTCTAATCACAGTCTTAAATTTGAATATAAGTAATTATGCAAAATAACTTTAAGATAGTCTAATTTAATTTCATACATACGATTGAAACTACTTTATGTATAGAAGATTTGTTCTAGATAATTATAAGATTTATAAAATAAATATCTAACACACTTAAGTATATTCATTAAAAATACTATTATTTTGAGATCAATATCGCTCAAACTTATTTTCAATAAATTAAACTATTTCAATCAATTTTTGTCTGTTTTTAAGCAAGATTTTTCTATTAAAGATATCATATTTAAATAAGAATGATTATAAGTTCTTCATAAAAGAAATAATCTTTAAAAAAAATTATAATATAGGCTAAAAGAACAAAAGTTATAAAAAACGAACTCATATAATTTTATGGAATAATTGATATGCTATTTTTGATAAATAAAGGCTCCAGATTATTTGCTCTGGTTAATTGATAAGCCTCCTTAGTTACTACTACTTTATCTCTCTTAAAAATAATACATGCACAATATATATATTAGCAATAAAATAAGAATTAAAAGCTATCTACTAGGATTTAACTGCTATCTTGCTCGCTGTTAAGATATCTATTAAATCTAGGCACTATTTTTGGAGTCTGCAATTGTAGAGTGTCATGCTACTAACTAAAGATCCTCTCTCTTTGAGCAAATTTTGTTCCATTTCTTTTTTTCTAAGGAAAATTTCTAAAATTGACCTGGGGAATTTCCCTCAGTGGCAATCTATAAAATCTGGATTCGAGGTTAAGTTTAATTTTGCTAGTCTGAAGATGATTAGCCCTCTTCTTCAATTAAATCCTAACGAGTCAAATCGTGATCAAAGTTTAAGATAAAATCCTCTTTTTAGTCTTATTCAACTGTAGTTTTAGCTTGAGACTCTAACTTTTAAGTTTTACTCAATATTGCATATAGTAAAAGGTAAAGCACTTACTTATTAATTTTGAGTTCGAATATAAAAGTATTTTAATTTTGATTTCAGTAATAAGTTACTGGGTGATTTCATGAAGTGCTATATATATAAAATGATGATAAGAAGTCAAAGTTAGGGACTGCTCTGACCGTTTTATTCTTCTACATTAATCTCCTCTTGACAATAGATGCATTTGAGGATGTTTAGATAATTTAAGTGCTTTTAAATTGATATGTAAATCGCAAATGCATTTCTTTCATATTAATTTTAAGCTTTCATCTGCAAAATTTTAAGTGTGCTGCTGGGTATTCTGAGTTTATCCATATTCAAATGTGTCTGAGTTGTTGTAAAGACTGTCTATTCGTTTGAAACCATTTTAAGCTTGTCCACACTTATCCTAATAAGATAAAATATAAATCATCTTAAGATTCAAAATTAATTATCCTCAGGGAGCATCTAAATATGATCTAAATAGATAAGATTATAAAACTATTAAATAAAATATCTTGACCGACTTGGAAAAGTAGGCTCTTATTTTCTTAATTACCTTCTTCAGCTTTGCAAAGGTCTCAGAAGCAACAATAGCTATCATTACCAGAAAGTTTAATTCATTCTATTGATAAGAAATTCTTAATTTCTAATATGAAAAGTTTCCAAGAATGTTGAAAAGCACTATGTAAATAAACACCCACCCCAGAGTGTACTTAA
Organism: Tetmemena sp. SeJ-2015; assembly: GCA_027382625.1. Lineage (NCBI taxonomy): Eukaryota > Ciliophora > Spirotrichea > Sporadotrichida > Oxytrichidae > Tetmemena > Tetmemena sp. SeJ-2015. The sequence continues at coordinate 13,533 of JAJKFJ010021871.1, read as the reverse complement.
GTTGGCTATCCGTAATCATATCTGAGAAACAAACAGTCAAGTAGCCAGAGGTGAGTAAGAAAAGAAGCTCATTAAATATTTCAAGTACGTTGTGATAGTTCTCAGTCATCGGCCAACAACTCAAATAGAACCCTATTATAATGAGCGATTAAACCATCAAGCTCATCCACTAGAGCGCTGAGGACAGCAAAAGCATGCAAGCTATAAAAATTAGACGTCGCACCAAAAAGAGAGTGATAGTCAAATAAGTGTAATCCTTACTCAAATTCACATTTTCTTACAGTGAGCTAAATATTGAATGCTATACTTAATTAACAATACATGTTTATAAAGCTGAATTTTTCATCAAAATCTTCCTCTTCTCGTTTTTCCCGATTCCTGTAAAGAAAGATGTGCACAAGAAGAGGTATTAAAAGAAGGAAAGGCGAAATTGTAAAGCTAAGGAGAGTGTTGATAAATAGTTTCCACTCGTCAAATGAAATTTTATAGAGAATCACATAGATGGTTTGCATACAGAGCCCGAAATAGCTCTCTATAATTATTCTGATGAAGAAGCTGTAATAGAACTGCTTCAGAAAGTTAGTGTAAAATTTGCTGATCCTCGTTTTTAAGAGCTTTTTAGAGGTGAAGAACCTTCTCAGTAAAATTTTATCAAAAGTAATCATTACAATGCCATAACCAAGAAGCTGCAAGGATTAAGAGAAAAATGAAGTGAATAACAAGTTCTAGTATCCAAGAGCAAATTTTTTTTTAAAATCAGTGTCATATATTAAACTAAAATATTTTTTGAGCCTGATAAGCATCATCAAAGTTATAGTTCTGCTGGTCATAAAATATAAATAAAGCTCATCGTCATCTAGATTATCTGTATATTGGGAGAATATCTCACCAGATTCAGGATCTTATGGGAGCACATTCAAATTCGAAATATCCACGAGCATAAGCAAGAAGTATTACACGTTTGCTGGGAGTTTAAGGTCATAAAGTGTGAGATGCACTATTAGTTGCAAGTTATTGATTAAAAAAGCTTTTAATTAATAAAATTAATATTTAAGATCGCTGACCAGAGGATTGAAAGAGTTTAAGACATGAAAAATTGGAGAAATAAATTCGATCCCAAACCATAAGTCAATGAAGATGATATTGCAGATCCTGCTGCATCTAACGTAGCTTAATCCAATATTAATTCTATTGAATTCATTTTTTATAAAAATTTTATAATCTTTAGGGTCAATTTGAGGAGGTAGATAAGTTTAAAGAACATAGTCAGTTTTCCTGTTGGCCATAAATGAAGTAAGTTGCCTATCTAAATTCCTCCTTTACATTCCTCCATTGGGATTTAGCTTAAACTTAAATGTAACGCTGAGCTAATCCATTACTTCTCTCATAGACACCTCTTCGGATAAGTCAAATGCTAGCTGTATTTCAACCTACTTGGCTTGATAATTTAAAATCTGCCACGACATTTTGTTCATCTATTGAAGTTTATAAGGCTTGTATGAAAGTGAAATATTTAGGTTTGCAAAGTCTTTGTCAGATTAGAGAAGAGCCAGTCTTAGTTTAGTAGAATTTTCATCTTTCCATCATTCCTAATTTGCTTGATTTTGGCACTGAAGGATGTCTAAAACCTTGTTAGCTCAGAGATATCCTCTGCCTGTGTAATACAGACTTTGTTACATTTTGCCCATTTAATAAAAGTAGGAAGAAAGAATAATCTTAACGCATTTATTTTAACTGTGATAAGGTTTGTGACATTTACTTATAGCACATAGAAGGACGAAAGTTGGGATTTCCTTAGTCCTATAGCTAAATCTTGATCTGATATATTCCTTCATCTCCTGGAAAAGGGACGAATTAAAAACTGCTCTGCTGCTAATTGTATGCGCAGAAGACACTGATTTCTTTGGGGATGGAAACTATCACCTGATAAATATCTCCCTTCCTTATCATAAACTTCTGGTAAATTCAAACTAGTTTGCTCTCCAACCAGTAAAAATAAATTAAGCATTTTAACATCTTCTAAGGCTTCTGTGAATACTGGTGCATTTAAGTTCAAGCTCTTTTGATCAGAGATAATCTGTAAGGTCCACGAAAAGGAATAATCTGTTGATTTAGAAATAAAAAGCAGAGAATTATTAAAGATTTAGGTCCCTCGGTGAGAGCAGCTTGCATCACAAAAAAGTAGGATCCAATATCGGAAGCTGAGAAAGTAAAGATAGAAAAACTCTAGGTCCTTGATATAAAATATTTAAATGAGATAAAAAGAATTCTATGATGAGTATTCCATAAAGTTAGGCAAAAATTTGGATATGCCATTGTATATAATTCTTGAGAGGATAATAAAAAAATGAATAAAGTAAGAGAAATTGTAGAGTGGGGTTATTACAACATCATAGTTGCAGAGTTTTCAAATTTCAGCTCAGCAAAGCTAATCTTTTTCTAAGTTGCAAGAGGAACTTCATAATAGGTTTGAAGATTCATTTTACTTGAGGGAGAATAAGCATGGAACTTCTTTATTCTCCTCTATTATAGTCAAAGTAAAAGTTGTAGATTCTGAGTTTGCTACATTTAAAGAATTTAACACTGTTAAACTGAATTCGTAGGCACCAACCGCTAAAGCAGAATTGGTGTTAATTATATTTATTTATCTCATGGTATAAATATAAATAATCTACATATCCAAGCCACTTGTATTATAAAATATTATAATAGTGTTATCAAATATTTTTTATATAATTTCATAATCCGAACAGAGAATATCACTTATGTTAGTAATTTATTTATTTGTACTAAAGGTAAACCTGCAACTTGTAAAGATAACTTATTTGAATTATTTTAGAGTTTAGGAGATCCAATTGTAGCTAAATCTGGCCAAACTCCATTGACATAACTGATTGAATAGCTTACTGTGGAAGCACATTCCAAAGGACTAATAGTAAATGGAGAGGCTGTGAAAGGTCTTTGCACCGCTGCCTAAAGTGTAGTTGAAAGAATCTGCTGTCGTAGGCGGTGTAAAGCTTAGAGTTTAAGTGCAATCTAAGACTGAAATTGTTAAAGTATAAGGAAAAGTTTTAGTTCCCATGTAGGTGACTACCATCTACAAGAGTATGGTGGTATAGAGTTAGCTTATTCACTAATAAACTTCCAAATTCAATTAATTACCAGGAATTTTTGCATTTTATTACTTTTGATTTTCTTAAGTTAAATTATGAAATTAGACAATTTACTTAAAACTAATATTGAAATTTTAGATTAAAGTGAAATCAAAAGCCAGTTGCGACCCAGTCAGGCTAATAGTGTAAGTACCAGGGGCGGCTGTTGAGGAGGATACAGTGTAGGAGTAAGTTCGCTAAAAATAAAGTATTTATTTTCTTTTTCAGCTATTGGTCAGTACATGTCAAATCATTTCCAAGAAGAAATAAAGATGCGTCTAAAGTTTAACAACAAATAGCAAATAACATATTTTTATTATAACTATTGAAGTCCCCGTTCTCGTAAAGTAAAGTAAAGTAAAATTTAGGGATGTAAATAATAATCAATTACAAATCTCAGCACTTATTCTGTACTAGTTAAGAAACCGTACTATTATCCTATGTAAGCTCCGTTCTCGTAATTGCATCTATTTAATAAGTTTTAGTAGTAGACACAGTAGATTGCGTCATAGTAACAACATTACTAATTGTCGTGCAAGTTTAAATTAAATATTTATTATGCTACATATTAAATATAATTGCGGTATTAAGCACGAGAAAACGAAAATTAAAGTAGCCTTAATGGAAAACTGATAAAATTTTTTTCCTAGATTTTAAGTCACAGGAATTTTTGTGAAACATTTTCAAAATGTTTGAAACAATCTGAGGAGGAATTATTCCTCAGAATTAATATTATGGCTACTCATATTATTTAACCTTTTAACTAATATAAAGAAAAACTCCATTCTTTACATACACACAAAAGAACATGGCTTTCTAAAAGATAAGCACGACAAACATATTTAAATAAAGTATTTTTAGAAACTTGCGTTCAAAACTTAACTTATAATTAATCAAGTTTAATCCGTTGGAGTGAATTTAAAATTAACCTTTCATTTAATTTGGGTGTTTAACTAGTTTATAACTTACTTTTCCATATAGTATTCAGACTTCCATAACTCAATGTTGTGGTTAATATTTATGCTACAAAAGTTTTTAGAAAGTCAATAAAATAATTAGTATTTATAACTGAAAAGCGACAGATTCTTGAGCAAAGTTATAGGGATATATGTATTAGGTGCTAGGATTGTATGCTGCAAAATTATAAGGACTAACAGTAGGAGTGAATGCTAAGACACAAAAATATTTATTTTTAAGGCCGATATACTTGAAGAAGTTATTGTTATCTAGCTCGTACTACATTGCTAATAAGTGTCAAAATATACAATCATAAATAAGAATCATTAAACTTTATCCAAGGCTTTATATCGTTATAAAGATAGTTATATTTATTCAATAGTTAGATTTCCTCCAAATAAATATCAACTATGAATTGGTATTTAAATAGTCAAATGAGTAAATCATAGCGCCTGAGGTCGTCCCATCTGTGTAGAGAAAAGAGTAGTAGGCGTTATTTTAGTTCACTCTCTTTAGGAGGGTTGAACTGAAGCTGCTAAATATCTTTGGATTGATTGTGGTGCCAATATTATAAATGTCTTTAAATTTAATTTATAAAGATTCAAATATCTGAGGCCTAAACTTATTATTGACTGGCTGAATATGTTGATCCAGATACTAATCATTTTTTAAAAGTTTTTGTTTTAAATAAAAACTGTTATGGTTAAAACGCTCGTGCTAAAAGTGGGAGCTGAAGTAGTTTGAATTATCACTGCCAATTATGTGAGTGAGTAAGCCTGGATATTTACGCAATTTAGACCAGACCCAGAGATAAAGAAATGAAAAATTGTAAATTAAAACAAAGTTGGATAAATTCTCTAAAATGATTCTATGAGGATGACGTGTATTCATAATTCAAGATTAGAAGTCTATTTTGCCCTGAGATTTTGGTATTTGTGCAACCAAAAACTTGATTTATTCTGAATCAGTGTTAAATTTATTTTATATGGAACTTGCTTAGATCCTGTAGCTTCTATTAGACTCATGAGTAGTTTGTCGTTAGAGGCCTGAGAGTTTGCCAATAAACTATCGATAGGGAAACTAAGCTCTCTCTGAGTCGAAAACGATGCTTGAGTATTATCGTAGAATCCGAGTGTAAGCTTATTGTCTGCAAATCCCGCTGTTATCATCTAGCTTTCAGTAGAATCTAGGGTTAGAAAAGTGCAAAGGGACTTTTTAAAATCGATCTTAATTTAGATTAAAAATTTAAGACGCGACACCATAATTCAAGTGCTTAGAAGATTAGAAGGAAGAGCTAGAGTTCATGATTACTTTGTATAAGTTAACCTTCCTATCATAGTCTGACTGACCACAAATGTAGAGATCTCCACCTGAAGAATAAAATGTAGATAGTTGAGAAGTGTAAGCCAGAGCACCAATATTACTACTGACTACTGTTGAGTCAAGGAACGCGTACAGCAAATTTCCATTGCTGCTAAAGACAAGATATCGATTCTATCTTGTAATAGCGTAATTATAAATTAAACCTTCGAAATTCTCGAAATTACAACCTATAAAATTACTTTAAAATTTGAGCTAATTCACAACTATAAGCTAAAAGAACAAATTATAAAATACACCAATTCCCTTAATTTTATGTAAGAATAAAGAAAATTTATTAACTTTTTATCTTTACTTTTGATAACTTAAATATTATATCTCTTGTCGAGGACTACTATTATATCTGGACTGGCCCCATTAATATTTTTTCTCATTTGTATAATATTTGGATACCAATATTTCATTGATTATTTCTTAATTGAGATACTAGTAGTCAGACGAAGTAATTTTGTACTGCCAGCGAAGAGTGTCGCCCCCTTGAAAGTAAGAAATAAGTCCATACTAGACAAGGTTGACAGCTTCTTAAGCATAACCAGCGGCTGCTAAATTGGACATGTCATCGATATCGAAGGAATAAATTTTAGCAACTTTTATTATCGCGGAGTCCCCACCCAATGTTATAGGATAATTCGATAGGCAGTTCCTACTCTCTGACGCACCAAACAGGCATTCAACTGGTGAGAGTAAACTCAAGAGAACTACACACACAGATATGATGCTCTGTAGCTTTATAATTAAAAAAGATGTTTCCAAAATTAATATAATCATCTTTTTAAAAACAATAATTATTGCTTTGAGTTTGGATGTGAGGACTGGACTCGCATACTCAAATTTTAACTGATTTTTTTGTTAAAAGTGATTTATATGGATTAAAATTTTTGGGGCAAGAATTTTAAGATATTTTGGGAGTGTGATTAGTGTCTGAGATTTCAAAGGATGACGGAAGTATATGATTTATACTTTACTTTTAAATCATTACGTTTAGAATATTTGATTTTGATAACGCAGGATTAGCTATGTTTTTATTTTTTTTTTTTTTTTTTTTTTTTTTTTTTTTTTTTTTTTTTTTTTTTTTTTTTTTTTTTTTTATTTTTTTTTTTTTTTTTTTTTTTTTTTTTTTTTTTTTTTTTTTTTTTTTTTTTTTTTTAAATCATTACGTTTAGAATATTTGATTTTGATAACGCAGGATTAGCTATGACATTTTAATATAAGATCTACGAAGCTATGTTATTAAATATTTTTATCAATCCTAAATCTCTCTCTTTCTGGGAGTCTATCCTCCTATTTTATTAATCACTCAGCTTTTATTATATATTAAAGAATATAGGATTTTTTATTTCGTCATCATAATGCACCTTTTTTATTATAAAATGATTCTTGAAGAAATAAATATATTTTAGCTCATCCTAAAAAAGAATTTATGGGGGGGGGCCTTTCCTCGTCATCCACTTTTTTCATGAAAATATGAAAATCAGATCAAATAAAATCAGCCAAAACCAATTTTTGAAAAAATTCAAATTCAAAATTCAACTAATTTTTTAAAATATTTATTTAGATTCTGTTTTGAAAATTTTATCTTTAACTTTTCAAAGAATAAAATTTTTGCAAAGATTTTAAAATTATTTATTGAAACCAACAAATAATATTTCAAAATCAAATAATTTTATTATAATTTTTAACAAATAAGCTTTAATCATTAAAATAATATCTAGTTTTTAATTATAAAATCTTTGGGGAATAATAAAATAAAACTTCTTATTTTCTTTAATGATAAAATATATTAGATATAAAATTTTGAGTAATATTTATTGGCTATAAAATTTAGAGATTCAATAGCTCTTAAGATTTAAAATAAAATTATAGAGTTAATTTTTTTAATAAGAATCTTATACTATAAAGTATTGAATTTATTAATTAGATGATACATTTCATATCACAATTTAATTTTTTAAATCTCTTTTCTTCAAGTTCTCAAAACATGCTAAGAGATATAGAATATGAGTAGGAAGACATTTTGAATTTGAATTTGGACTAAAAATTTGGTGTTTTTGGCTGATTTTAGGCTAGATCGTAATTTTTCATATTTTCAAGAAAAAAGTGGATGACGAGGAAGGGCCCCCCCCCGAATTTATACTCATTTTCTTTCATTCAGTCGCAAGCTCAAAATTTAAAGTAAAAGCCATCATTTTTATTATAGCAAAGAAATCTCTTTTTTATACAAAGTAAGAGATGATTAAGATTTAATTTTTAAACAAATATCTTCCTGATAAAGATAGAAGAAATAAAAATATTTTAAGCAAATATTTTATATTTCCACATATTATTTATTTATAAAAAAGGTTGAGATTTAATACATTTATTTAATATAAACTGCTTTCTAAGAGTATAAAACCCCATGATTATTAAATAGGCTAAGAGAAATTCCTTGATAAAATATATAACCAATTTAAGATATTAAGAATGTTTTTGAAGCTCAACTTAGTTGCACCCATACTTCTGCAACTTATTCTCGCCTAAGATATACCCAACAACTACCAAAATATAATTACTACTTCGCTATTAATTTAACTAGAGTTCATCTTCTCAGCTTGTGAATGGGAATTTCTCAAGCATTTACTCTGAAAGCGATATGAACCCAGTCAACATGGCTACAGCCAAGAGTCCTTTACTTACCAGTCCTAATTGCAAGTACAAGTGGTTTCCTGATTTCCAAACTCTCAAGGCCAGATGCTTTGATGTTAATGGGCTTCCAACTAGCACCCAAACTAGAGTTGTGCAGTCTCCCATTCAAAATTGTGTCGTCAGAAACAATTCAATTTTAAAATTTTATTCAATACAATTCAAATAAAGGAAAATAAATGAGTTCATTCTTGCTCTCGAAGTTTAAGACATTCAAAACTAATATAAAAAGTAAATTCTACTCTATTTCATAAAGCATATTCATTTTGTAGCAATTTACGCATTGATTTTAAAACAGAGAGAAATTTAATAGTGGTAAATTTATGTATTTATAGGAAAGCAACATCTCAGTTATGTGTTAATCTAATCATATAATACTTATTTCTTATTGTTAGCAAAATTAAGTATTACAGAAGAGTTGTTAAAATAACATTTTATAGTTTAATATAGCAGTGATAAATAATTTCTAAAACTACTAAGAGCAAAAGACATATTTATCATTAATTTTGGGATAGATAGCGAGATATTTTGTGAAGCCAACTTCTGGAGCGTATATTTGCTGCGATGTATTTGAAGCTGGGTATGGCTATCTGTTCACTGACTGTGGAGGTTCAGAGATGATAGTTCTTAATAGTTAACTTACTTCCAACGCTACTTCTTATTACAGGTTTCTATAAAAGGCAACAGCCTTTTCTTCCCCAATTTGGAATTACACTTTAAAGCATATCTTAAATGTTTAGATACACTCAGCTTGAGACATTGGTTAATCACCATAAATTTAATCAGCTTAAGTTTCCATTATGTATAATTATGTTGATGAATGGGAAGTGCAACAACATCTACAAAGTTGTAGATGAGTACGGCTTTGGAGGGCAGGAGCAGCTGTGGCTCACTACGAATATGACTTGGCAAACTTGGATGCAAGACATGCACATTCAAGATCTACAGCAGTTGAAATCCTGGTTGCTGCGTTACTATTCCTATCTGTTGCTTTTATTAGAGCAGCTCAGCGGCTAGGCAGTAGCTGTGAATCCTCAACTCAGCACAAACTAAACCGCATAGTAGATAGCTGTGGCCTAAACTCAAAGCCTGATTTAAAGTTTCAATCCTTCTATAGATGGCTTGACTCTGAGTGAGTTAGTTGAGCTATACTAGCCTTTCATAGCTAATTTCACACAATGGTACTCTCAACTCAAGACTCAAGTAGTTTAAACTCAGCCATCTTTAGCAAGCATCCCTGCTGGTTATAGAGCGATTGTGAGGTGGGTCAGAAGTAGAATCACCCAAGAAATGCATTCAAGAATCTCAGTGCAGTTGAATAACACTCTCATTCAAATATGCCTCTTGGTTTGTTATTAATTATGCTCACATCATAGCCAGTTCTCCAAGAAGCTCCAGTCTAGGCTACAGGAGTCAACGGAGCTCCGGGTGTATCAGGTGGTGCGTTTGGAGATCAGTCCTACAACGGAACTGGCTTGCCTTCTCTTTCTAAAACTGGAGGAGGCTCCAATTAAAATCCTATCTTCTTTGGATAGACAGGTGGTTCAGGTCTTGTTTTGGGTAACGGTCCGTGATTCTCAACCTGAAGTTTCTATTCTTAGTAGGGATTTAAGAATTAACATAATTACTTCTATACATATTTCTTAAAACTATTTTCTTTATCCATCAATAGAATAAAATGCGATTTTAAATTTTTGCAAGATAATATTTCTAAATGATATATTTATCTTCAGTTAAAAAATATTATAATAATCTATAATCGAAATTGCATTATAAAAATATCATCTTTTTATATTGAAACTAGAGTCATGGTGTAATCTAATTTTAATAAATAATTTGACTATTGCTCTTTTCCTATTCAGAATTTAATATTTGAGTTGACACATTCACTTGTCATAAATATCATAAATTAACAGTTATAAATATTTATAATTTTTATAATAAATAAGTTTAATCTGTTCAACTGAACTTATTTTTCAAATAGAAATAATTCTCATTCGACTATTCTCCAATAAGATGAGGGATAAATGAAGAAGATTGATGTTTCTTCATTTTTAAATATATTTGTTATAATTTTATATCATCTCTTATAAATATTTTGACAAATTATCTGAATAGATATTTTCTGTAATGTGAATTATAGTGAATTGAAAGAAAGATTGATTTATTTTTCCACCCATGTTCCAAAATTAACTACTAATTTTAATTCAAAATTATAAAATATTCTAAATAAGTTTCTACTTTCTATGAAATAACTACTCCTACTTCGACTACTACTTATATTAGAGCAAAAACTGACCAGAAAAAAATAAAACTTCAGTGAAGTTGTTTTTATTCCAAAGCTAAGCTCTATTTTTGTAAAAGTGCTAACTAAAAAAATCTTAAAAAAATATTTTGGTATGAACTCTACTTCTAAGAATAGAAGAGAAAATTCAAGCTTTGCTTATTAAAGTTTTATGAGGTCTTCCTAAGGGTTTGTTGCTTCTCACAGGTGGGAAGTAAACTTATATACTTTAAGGTAGTTGCAGCCTGCCTTAGAAAACTTAGTTGTCTTTATCTTCAATGTCAAAAGAGATCTTCTAAAAATATGCAAAAATTAAAATCAAAGAATTATAATCAATAAATTTGATCTAGCAAATAGTAGAGTGATGCTGTATGTGTTATTATATTTTACGAGCTATAGTTAAATATGGCTGAGAATTTAATAAAAAAGAGAAATAAATTATATATTAAATTAAAATGGAAAAATTATTTGAAGTGTGACCAATTTAAATAATTATTTGACCTTTTCGAAACTATACAAAAGAATTTAAGATTTTTTAATTCGTATAGACACAAAATTTTTCATTTGTTTATTATGTGGAATATTATTGAGTACACATATCAAATCTCGCTACTGAAGGGTGTTGTTGAAAAGATTAAAGAAGGAACTCATATTATTTTTACAATCTATCGAGCAAGCTAGAGATCAGTGATATTTAAGCCACTTTAAACTGCCTTAATGATGCAACTTTTATTATTTAACCAATCACTAATTTAAATTTGATTCTGAACTATAATAAATGTAGCTTCAGACTCTTAAACCCATTCAATCTCGGGATTTTTAGAGTAGCTATTCCACAAATTCACGAATAGTTGATTTTCCAAAAAATTAGTTTATAATTTCTTTTTTGAAATGTCTTTGAAATTTGTGTTTTTATTACTCTATAACAGTATATCGATGTCTTCTTTTTCTATTTTAGATTAAAGGAAAAGATTAATCTTGGTTATTAAATTCTTCAGTTTTTCGTTCTTAATAGAAGACTTTTTATTTGGATTTTCCTTAAATCTAAACTTGCCTGTGAATAAAAACTATAAAAGTGAGGAAAATTTTTAGAAAAAGTTATTTTAAAATAATTTTATAAAGATTTTTACTGTATTAAACATTTGATTTTGGATAGAGAAATCAGGTAAGAAACTCTTAAAATTCCTCAATGGAAGATATTGCAATAGTAGCGTTGAATTCGCAAGTTTTTTTTTTAAAGAAACGAGACTGTTGAGAAACGTTGGAGGAGAGCAGGCTGAGTTTGCTGGTGTAGGGACACTTGGTTTAGTGGCAGTTTGATATATCTGTTTCCAACCTAGTTCAAATTTAATGGGTTGAGTGAATTAATTGAAATTACGCCTTATTTAATTTAAATCACACTTTCAGATTTTCAGTTTAGACTATTGCACCATTTTAGTGGGAATTTTACAATGTGTGAATTAAAAGCGTATTCCTGATTTTATTAGTGCGTAAAAAATGTTCCAATAGTCTAAACTGAAAATCTGAAAGTGTGATTTAAACTAAATAAGGCGTAATTTCAATTAATTCACTCAACCCATTAAATTTGAACTAGGTTGGAAACAGATATATCAAACTGCCACTAAACAAAGTGTCCCTACATCACGAAACTCAGCCTGCTCTCCTCCAACGTTTTCCTCAACAGTCTCGTTTCTTTAAAAAAAATCTTGCGAATTCAACGCTACTATTAAAATATAGGTAATCAATAATTTCAACATCCTGATTCTTCCTAAATTTACATCTTAAGTCATAATTAATATAGAGGCATTTAAAGGCTTTGCCAATTTTCAGGAAGAGAAAAATTTCCTCGAACGAGTCTTAAAATTTCAAATATATATATCAGTTTAAGCTTAAACATAATGGATTGTTTGATTAGCTTTAAATGGATAACCCCATCTCACTATAAATATTTAAACTTATAATGAATAGATAATTGTGTTTTATCAAAATTTATTATATTAAATTTTATACATCTTTTGATTGTGGTATGAACAAATATGAAATTTGTTTTTATACAAAATTTCATTTCTTCTTTCATTGATTAGAGAAATGAAAGTCTGCTTTCTAAATTTAATAATTCTCTCTTTTGAATTATAATTCATGAAAAGGTATATTTTAAATATTTTTTGCATATTTAAATATGTAGGAGAAAAGATGAATGAAACTCGATATTTGTAGCTTAAAAAATAAAATGCTTTTGACATTTCAACTGTTTCAATAAGAGTGCTTGACCAGCTTCGATAATTATTTCGAGACTGCCATCCATGTAAATAAAACTTTGAGAGGGGAAATTTTCCAAGCTAATAAATTTACAAAAATATTAAATTTTAAATTCATCTTTCAGCATTATTGTTTTTTAAAGGGGACTTTAATCCTGTTTATAATTTTTTTAAACATATTTTGGTGAAAGTAACAATTAATTAACTATTGCTTTAATAGACACAGATCTCAAATTAAATATTCAGAGCATTAAGCGAATTTACCTTAATAAGCAGGCAGCGATTAGGTTAATAATAATATAAATTTCCAAACTCAGTTCCAATCTCTACTCAGAGAGGTTGGGATTCAAAGTTAGCAAAGCAAGCTCTGAGGATCAATGATCCTTGGAAAGTAGCGCTCCTTAGTGGGGAAATTGATTGAGATCTAATAAAGCACCACAGTGGAAAGTGGTTAGGGGCCCTGGTTGAGGCTCGATAATATCATACTCCTCAGCTCACCAAGGCTGATTGTTCTACGGTTTCCGCTTGCGGAAAGCCAATGTCCCTTCCTCATTCTGTAACTCTAATAAATTTATAGGCGCGCTCAAGATCATGCGGGAAATCCAAGATTGCCGTCTCTGGGGATTAACAACACTCAAGATGGGAGACATCAATCAGCAATCTGAAAACAGAACGCTAGGGCTTCCAGTGCTGTGGCCCTGTATTTAGCGAAACACAATCCTGAAATGTTACTCTGGACAGCCTGAGGTGATCCAGCTTCTTCATTTGGGGAGTGGCTCTACAATCAAGCAGAGCATGGAACCTCAAGATCCAAGATTGATTA